>CALZMX010025961.1:0-10180 GCA_945788115.1 Cafeteria burkhardae | reverse complement strand
GTCGGCAACACCATCGTCGTCATCATCATCAACAGCAACAACAACAACAACAGCTCCTCCTACTGGCTTGGACATGTGGATCGGTCAGCAGCGCTGCACGGTCATCGCTGCCTCCAATGACGGCTCATGGGTGTCATGCACTACATTTGGTCAACCAGTGGAGGCTACCTCTCCTGTTCGGATGCGATACAGAGCAAGATTCGCGGCCTCGGCTTGCACGCCCTCCGCCCCAAGCATAGCGGCTCAGAATGCAGGCAGAACAAACAGCACCTGTGTCTTCACACACTCTGCCGCGCTTGCATCGACGCCTATTGTGAGCTCGGTGTCTCCAGCCGCCGGTTGGCCTGCAGGCTCCAAGCCTATGGCTCGAGTTCTCACCATTACCGGATCATCGCTTGACGCCCAGCCTGTGGTACCAGCTGTGCCTGTAGGTGCGTGGGGAAATGTTTCATCGTCATCGACAATGGGTGTTCGTGTGTGGGTTGGCTTAGACGGTGGTGCAGATCCGGCATATGCTGTGACGCTCGATTTCGCAACATCTACGCTTGTTCCCTGCTCATTGCTGCCAAGCAGCACACCTCAGCAGATCCAGTGCATAGCACCTGCACTCCCGTCGGTCCCAACTGGCTCAAACTCCAAGCTGCGTGTTGCTGTTGCTGTGGGCGGTCGTGGACTTGCCGCCTCAGCATCTCTGCCCCCGTCGGCATCATCCCTGCTGCTGGAGTCATCACCAATGTACGTTGACTCCCTTTCTCTCACATCCGCTCCGATGCATGGACAGGGCACAGTGACGATTTACGGCTCCGGCTTCATGCCAATATCTTCCCCCGAGCCGCTCATCACCTCTCCAGGGCGCGATGCATTCGATCGAGATGTTGTCCCACGTCTTTTGCTCTTCTGGAATACATCTCATCCTGGCACAGCACCAGCTACGGCGCCTCACCTGACATCTCTCGTTCCAGGACAGGTGCTCCGTGTTACACCCGGGGCTCTTGTTGCACGTAGGCCATCCCTCGACCCAGGGCAATATGCCTCGCCTGTCCTGGTGCCAGTGACAACGCCTGAGCAAGCAACATTAGTATACTCACAGCTCCAGTGGCAGCGAGGCGGAAATGGTGATGCCCTTTCGCGCTTCCAGGTCCAGGAAGTACCCCACAAGCGATCATGCACCTCATCCGAACCTCAACACCCTGAAGGATGCAACCGCGATACAAGGCTGGCAATATCTGGGGCACTGGCTGAGGAGACTTGGCCAGCACTTCGTGGGATCTCGCCAGCAGAGCTGAACCCGTCAACTGCACGAGGAGAAGAACAAATTCACACTGAATTGTATGTGTCACTGCCCATTGTGAGGGATGAGTCTGCTGGCGCCATGCTCTGGACAAGCCTGTTTAAGGTGTCCTGTGGAGCTGTCTCTGCCACAGTTACAGGTGTCTCGATGGACAGAATCAACGTGACATGGAGACAGTTGCCTCCAGCAGGTCAGTGGCCAATCGTGGTTGAGCTCTTGCCGCCAACAGCGGCACAGCTAGCAACGCTGGCTCCGGCGCAAGCAGAATCGACGGCGAGTGCCATCACATCTGCCAGTGGTCCTCTCAGACATGCACCGACAATGGGCAATATCGTCGTAAGTATGCCATCAGTCTCACCGTATCATACACTCACAGTGCCTCTTCGGGTGCGTGCAATTTCTCAGACAGGCCAACCTGCATCCCAGGCCGTATCATCCATCGTTGGTGGAGCAACAATCACTTTGCATGGCACCGGCTTTGCGCATTTTCCTGACGAGTCACCGCATACCATGTCTGTGGATGATATCCTTGCCAGAGGAATCGCTGAAAATGCAATTCTTGCCCAACCTGCCACGGCGGTGCGGATTTGCGGCTCGCTTTGCAGGGTTGTGTCTGCAACCGCCTCGTCGCTGACCTGTGTAACGAGCCAGCTCCATTCGGCAGGCCTGACTTTGCTTGGTGCACCTAGCCACGCTGCGTCACTGGCTGCAGGCACGTCTATTGCCGCTCACCTGCCCACGAACACCGATGTTTCCGACTCAGAACTTCTTGCAAGCAAGGCGGCAATCTCTCTCAATCACCTTGGCCGTCCTTTTGGCGCGTCTCCAAACTCGGGGGATAGGCGAGTACCTGCAGCAGCATTTGATGGAAACGAAGGCACGTTGTACCGCGGTCAGAGCCACACGCAGAGCTATGTCGGTCTCGATTTCGGTGTAGGCCGCAGCGCCATTCTGACCAGATTCAACTTCATGTCAACCAGTAACTTGTGGGAAGCAAGAGGCTTTGTGATTGAAGGGTCAAATGCTGACGACCCATCACCACTGGGCGACGATTGGGCAACAGTGTTCCAGCATGATGAATCTGCCCTGATGACCGGCTTTCAGACCTTTATAGTGCCAGCAGGACCCAATCGCGGCCCTTGGAGACGCCTTCGATATCGCAGAGCGCGAGACAATAGCATTGTATCTGAGCTTGAGATGTTTGGACTCTGGAACTCAGGCCTTCCTCGAGGCATCACACAAGCCACCCTGGACACCATCCGCAGCGGGGCGGCAACACAAGCAAGAGTGGCTTGTGATGTACTGGTTGAGACTGGCTACGTTGGATTGGGAACGCCCTCAACAGCACCGACGGGCGTGACAGCGACGGCAGGCACAACTTCTGCTGTAACACAGTCATCAGCAGCAACCAACGGCAAAGCTGACTGGAGCAGGCACTTAGCTGCTGGTTATGGTATGAATCCGGCTGGAGTCACGTCTCTGTTGCTGCCGTTTGACTCATCCATGCAGGCATCAAACACCTCATACGCAATCGCTGTAATTCCTCCATCTTCGCAGTCTTCCTCTCCTGGATCCGTGCCAATCGTGTCAGGGATAGTACCGCGTGTTGGGACCACTGCTGGCGGCTTTGCAATCACGCTGAGCGGCAGGGGATTCGGCTCAAGCAAGAGTGGCGTCACAGTGACAATTGATGGCGTGGATTGTGCCGTGGAAGCTGTCAGTTCAACCACTATTCGATGCAACGCAGGACCACGACCCACATTTGTGACGCCGTCTTCAATCGCTGTCAACTTTGTGCAACCCAGCTCTGGTGATCCTACTCCCGCCCCAGGGCTTGCAGTCATTCAGACAGGTGTTGAATTCCTGTACGCTGATCGATGGTCGGATGTGAACACGTGGGGTGGACTTGGCTTGCCTCGAAATGGTGACAGCATCCATATCCCAGCAGGTCAGCACATCTTGTTTGACCTCACTGCATCCCCAAAGCTCAATCTCGTCATTATTGAAGGTACGCTTGAATTCGAAGATGGGAGGGACACAGTGTTTGAGGCCTCATACATCTTTGTCAGGGAAGGCGTGTTGCGCGTTGGAACACTGCAAGATCCGTTCATGCACAGAGCGACCATCACTCTCCACGGCAAGCGGGAGAGCTCACCTGAGCTGCCTGTGTACGGTGCAAAAGTGATTGCTGTTCGTGGGGGAGTACTGGACCTGAACGGCATGCCCCAGTATCCAACCTGGTCTCGTCTTGCAGCATCAGTGGCAGCTGGAGCGAGCACAATCACGCTTGAGGCGCCAGTAGCTGCAGGGCCCGCTTCTGCTGCAACAAGCGATCCGCGGGTAAGCACCAGATCTCACTCTGTTGTGTCTGCTGGGCTACCATCAGCCGGGTGGCGGATTGGTGACAGCATCATTGTCACTCCAACTGGCTTTGATCCCCATGAAGGGGAAGTGAGAAGGGTGTCTGCGATATCTGCGGATGGACTCACAGTCACTGTTGACCGCCCTCTGGAGCACGCACACTGGGGTAAAACTCTGACAATTGAAGGTAAGGTGTTTTCAAACATGAGGGGTGAGGTTGGGTTGCTCACTCGCACTGTAACTGTGCAGGGAGACGAGGAATCTGCGCTAGACCAATTTGGCGCCAGAATCATGGCCTTTTCGCCTGGCAACGAGACCACGGTGATGCGCGTATCCAATACGCTCTGCAAACGCTGTGGTGCCTCTGGGCTGCTTGGCCAGTACCCTTTCCATGCGCATCGTATCGGGACAGTGCGGGAAAGCTACATTGCCAACGCGAGTGTGTGGGAGTCGTACAACCGGGCACTGGTCGTGCACGCTGTGCATCATCTGCGCCTCCTTGACAATGTAGTGTACGACGGACTTGGCCATCTGGTCTTCCTGGAAGACTCCATTGAGACATCCACCCGCGTTGAGCGCAACCTGGTGGTGCTAGCTCGAAACACTCACTCTTTGCTCAATACAGACACGTCCGCGTCCAATTTCTGGATCACTCACCCGACTAACGACTTCCGTGACAATGTTGCGGCTGGTGGAGAGTCTCACGGCTTCTGGCTCGACCTCACCAAGCACAGCACAGGTCCCTCCACGCGCACAGATGTCTGCCCAACACAGGAACGAGGAGGCATTTTTGCCGGCAATACTGCACACTCTATGGCTGCAAACGGCTACTTTTTGATGCAAAGCTGGCTACCTCGCACGCATCCTTGTTCTAGCGACTACGACCGGCTTGGTGACGAGGAAGACCTCTTGCCATTGCGATTTGACATCTCAAGACCGGTTGCCACTCGCCTCTCTGACTTCACAGCCTTCAAAAACCAGCGCTCAGGAGTGATGATCATGCGGGTGGGCTCCGTGCAGTTTGATGACTTCAAGCTGGCTGATCACGGTCACGCAGGCTTTGCCGTCCAGATCCCAGCCTCACCAGCAGATATGTCGCCCAGTTTGACAAACTCCATTGTGGTTGGATACACGGAAGCGCAGCCTGCGCCTCTTATCCCGACTGCTGTGCCTGCTATTAGTGGTGAGCACTCGATTTGGGGCTTCAAGGGCGCTCGAAGCGACAACTTTACGCTATCAAATGTCACATTTGTCAACTACGATAGACCACAGCATGCCGTGTTTGGCAACTGCCACGCTTGCAGCTTCCCTACCACGTTTTCTCAAGAGGCCCGTTCAACCTATTTGGAAGGCATCCAAGTAGTCAACGCTCCTCCCGATCATATGGCTATATGGACGGTGCCCCATCGTCCGATTTATCACGATTTGGATGGGTCTCTCACTGCTCTGCCGCGAGTCAACCTGCCATGGGCATCGAGTCTGGTTTCGCTCGATCCAGCCACATCGCAAGAGCGCATCGTGCACCGCGCTATTGGGGCACCGTGGCTGACCGCCTACTGGCCGCACCTGCCCAAGCAGCAGTGCCAGCGAGGGCGGGGCTCGTGGAACCGCAGTACAATGGTGTGCGACGGCTCTGTGCGACCGGTCCGGCTTTCCATCCGAAGCCCCAGAGATCGGGACTTGGTGCTGCTGAAGAATCTCACCATCGCTCTGTTGTCAGATGGCTCTGATGGTCTGGAAGAGGGAAGCATCGTACCGAATTCCACCAGCATAACGGAGTACGAGGATCGTGGAGATCCCGAGGGATGGACCGCCATCCTGGCGAGTGGACGCACGTACAAGGTACATTTGAACCCCGAGGAGATCGGTCAAGCCCCGCTAGACTGGCGTGGATTGAGTGTGTGGGCACAGAAACTGCAAGGACCCGACTTTGTCTATCTGCAGTTCAACTACACCGAGGTGCGCGATCATTTTGAAGTCTGTTTCTGGCCCGGCGAGGATTCAGGACCGCCAAGGTCGGTTGCCGATGGTAACTGTCCTCGTGGGCAGACGGAAGTTCTTGGCAGCAAGGAGCGGCTCCCACCCCCTGACGCGCCTTCAGGGTCATTCTACCATGATGTGGTTCGCGGTCAAGTGACAATGCTGCTCAACACTCGCGGCCAGAATCGTCCGGTTCGTCTCTCTGCTCATGCTTGCCCACGAGACGGCTGCCCTGTCCCAGAAGTGGACGACCTCAGCAGAGAGCCGTACGAGAGGCTGTGGAGTAATGCCAGTATGTGGCCTGGAGGCATGGTCCCAGCTGATGGTGATGCAATTGTGATTCCTTCGAAATGGCGCGTCTTCATCGATGTTCCAGCAACTGCCATCCTTTCCAAGCTCACCGTTCAAGGAGTACTTGGCTTTCACTCTGATGCAGGCCGTGGAATTGTCCCATTTGGCGACATCTCTCCGACATCGTCTGCAGCAGGACTGTCTGCACCAGTTTTCGGCACACCTGCAGCTCAAGGCCTTGCTCCTCCCGGTGAGGCGCAGCTCAACATTGAGCTTCGCGCCAAACTCATTGTGGTTGACCGCACTGGAATCCTGCAGGCGGGAACCCGCGCCGCATCCTTTGCTGGCAGAGCCACAATCAGCCTGTATGGCAGCCGTGGTGACCCAGGGCCAGAGCTCAGCGAGACGATTGACTCCGGCCCAAAGAGCCTTACCGTGATTGGAGCTCTCCGTCTGTTTGCACCACCTAGAGGTGTTGTATGGACCAGGCTTGCAGCTGTTGCTCGTCGTGGATCATCCTCGCTCAGACTCAAGGAGGCTGTGGACTGGCCAGTTGGCTCAGAGATTGCTGTTACATCCAGCGGATTCAATCAAATGGAGCTTGAACGCCGCACAATCACTGCCGTGCGCGACGGAGGCCTTACACTTGAGCTCTCGGTTCCACTGGCCCACAATCACGTGGGAGCGGCAGACTCAGACCTTATGATCGATGCCGCTGGCCGCAAGGGCGCTTCTGCAATTGGCGGGAGGCTTGTTGAGGCACGAGCCGAAGTTGCACTCTTGTCTCGCCGCATTCGTATCCAAGCAGGAAGCGGAGGAGGGGGGGAGAGCACTGTGGGTCTTGGGTGTGTTGTGCGTGGAGCCCTGTTGGACTTGAACGGGCAACAGCCAGGCCAGCCAGGCACTGTTGCTGGTGAAATGCGTATCACTGGCGTTCGTTTCCAGGGCTGTGGGCAGGAAAGCACTCTTCGCCCGGCTCTGTGGCTTCGATATGGCACACCAGTTGGTCATCCATGGCCCGCCATTGAGATCTTCCAGTCTGCGTTTGTGGATTCTGTGCAAGGCGCCATCGAGCTTGATAGGGTTACTGGAGCCAGATTCAGTCACAACGTCATCATTAACAGTGGGAAAACATCTGTGCTGACTCGAGGAGGTGTTTCGGATCTGCATTTGAATGACACGTTGTCCGCAGTTGTGCCGAGCACCTGTGAGAGCGAACCAAATGCTCGTGCGGACTGCTCAGTGTTTGAGGAGAGATTCAACTATCGCCTCTGCTTTCCAGCTCGCTGCGGGGGTGACACTCGAATTTTGCGGAACGTGGCTGCCGGTGCCGCATCAGCAGGTTTCGAGTCCCAAGTGAACCTCTGCGAGACAGACCAGCGAGCAGCTGTACAGCGACGAGCAGCAGGAGCGCCAGACGTTGATACTGTCCAGTTCCTCGACAACGTTGCGCACTCGTCTCGCACTGGTGTTTGGGCCATGACCAACCTGTACCGATGCACTCTGCTCAAGCGTGTCAGTGTGTACAAGGCGTCAGATTACGGAATCGTGTCAATCAAGGCTGGCTTCAGCTTCTATTTGGAGGAGTTCACCGTGTCTGATACCACCATCGGCACCATGCTCACTCCGTTGCTTGATAACCCATTCTCAACAGTGGTTCAGAGGCATGGTGTAATCGTCGCTGCGTCAGATATTGACCCGGGATGCGGTTCTGCTTGGGCGCTGGATGGGTCAAAGGCTTCATCCGCATGCAATCGGTCTTCTCCAGACTTCCTGCCCCAAACTGATTTCCAGCAAACGGTTGGTTGCGGCCGACGAGTGGGTGCGATGACCTTTGCCCCCGGCTTCCATTCGTTGCCCTCGGCATTCAAGTACAATCCTGGACCGCTCCCGCCCTACATGCCGTGGCATAATGTGCGTCACACTCCAAGCGGTGGGCTCATGTTCTTGCGCGATCTCGTCGCCGTGAACTTTGCTGCTTCATCTTCGTGTGCTGCGCCGAATCAGCTTGGGGCGGCAAGCAATCCGTATGCTTGGGGATTTATCAGTGCCAATGACAGGGCTGCTGACATAATTGCGCCGACTATCACTGCCAACATCACAGTTGTAGGCGGATCCCGCGATGGTTTACTCCAGTTCTATGACCCACCAGAGTCATGGCTCGATGTGTCCGACTGTGGACCTCTTGACAACTGCCAGGGACTGCGGCATGTGCTTGTTAAGGATGAGGACGGCACGCTGCTTGCCGGGCCTCGACAGCCAGCGGATGTATCGACACATCGAGGACCTGGAGGCACAGCGCTTGTGCCAGGTGTAGCCATGTCATACAACGTCGAAGCTGCTGCACACAGCACGTGTGCACATGTTTCTGGCTGGAACGGCATGCACTGTCCCACAGGAGATGCTTCTGCGTTTGCTGGGCTTGTGTTTGAGTCGGAGGATGCCGATGCTTTCACGAGGCTGGTGCATCCTGTGACCATCACTTCCACAGACAACTCTGCAACCACTGCCTCGTACTCCACAACACTAATCCAGGCCCGTGATCAGAGTTGGGAGGCAAGCTGGCCTGGGATTCTCCGAATGGCCAGATTCACGGCCGTTGTTCCAACTGCTCGCACACTTCGGATTGGATTCGGAGGTACAATTCCGCGAGATCAGCGCTTCCAGATGCGTGATGACCACAAGAACGACCGTGGTCTTGTCGTTTCCATCCGTTATGGTTCACCACAACTGGTTGAAGTACTCTATCGCGGCTCTGTTGTGCCACGCAAGCCATCAGGCCAAGTCTCCCTGTCTGACAGCCCCGGCACGAACACTTGGGATAATCGCAATCGCGAATTGACCTTCCTGCTCAAGGGTGGGAATTGGGTGAAGCTTCGAACCCGTGACGCGGTTCAGGCAAGCCTGACTCTCGCAACAACTGTCGATGGTTTCTTCTCCAATGTCGGCGAGCAAACATTTGCCGAAAAGATTGCATTCACTCTGGGTGTGCCTGCTGCTCGAGTTCGTGTCGTTGCGGTTTTGCCGGCATCAGCGAGGAGTCTGCTCCGAAGAATGCTCCAGCAAACAGGCACCGAAGTCAGCTTTGTAGTGCTGCCGGAGTCGGTGCAGGAGCGGCCGGACGATCTGGCTGATGCATCAATTGATGTTGCCTCTGCAGCTGCACCAAGCCCCTCTGCGTCTCCTTCAACGCCTGCAGCACCATCATCAACGCCTTCACCAGGGGCGTCTGTTTCCCCTTCGCCCTCAGTTGTGCCAGCAACTGCTAACCAAGGCGATGGTACAGCTGTGCGCTCCGCAACCAATATTGGCCGTGTCCCCACCGCTGCCGAGCTGGCAGGGCTGCAAGCGCTGCAGCAAGCCGTTGAATCCCGTCTAAGTGCGGCTGTGAACGGTGATGCATCTGGTGGCGTTCCATCACTGGGCCTGAGCGTGCCAGTCACCGCGCTTCAAGTCAATGTGACCGTTGCTGACTCTCGGCCTCCTGATCTCTGCACGCCATCATGCGGACAGTTTGGAGCATGCATAGCCTCGCAGTGCCAGTGCGATGCCAATTACGAGTTCAATGCATCAAGAGGCTGCATCTCTACACCATCACCCACTCCGTCAGCTGCGGCAACTCCAGCGCCCCCAAACAACACGGGAAATAGCGGCAACGTCGTTCAGCCGCCTGCTGCTGGCATGTCGATGGCTACAATTATTGGCATCGGAGTCGGTATTGGATCTGTACTGGTCGTACTTGTCATTGGCCTTGTCGCGTACAACTACTGCCCAAGTCGTAGAACGGCATCACCTCGTACAGTCCACTCCAAACAGACAGCTGCGGCTGCACGAGAGGTTGCGCTCTCGAGCAAATCGGTGGCAAAGGCCGTATCTGACGGAGCACCACCACAAGTACATGCTGGCAATCCCCTAGCCTCGTCCAGGGCGAAAGACTTGCTCTCTAAGAAACAGAAGCAGCACAACACCAGTGATCGAACAATGTTCAAGCCCTTGGCCAGAAGCTGAGCAGCATTTGTCACGCGCTGATGTGTGCTCTGAATTGATTTCGCATTGGCTGCGCTCTCCCTCTCTCACTCTCTTTTTCTCTCCCCCGCCCGTTTTTCATCAATGGAATTGTGTTTTGCCCTTCGGTCTGCGAGAAACGATCCTTATTCTGGTCATCGCATTTGTGTGTTTTCGAAACAGCATACGAAGTGCATGGGTCTGGTTTTGAGTGATTGCGTTTTGTAGAACGTGGCACCATACGTAACAAAA
>CALZMX010025956.1:0-12592 GCA_945788115.1 Cafeteria burkhardae | reverse complement strand
CTTGCGCATGGGGTACTGTCATAGGAAGTGAAGCTCTGCTGATCCGTGACATAGTGCTAGTTGAAAATTACCATGTGTTCCCTCTGATGATGCTCCTTCGGGAGCGCACAGGAATCTTTGCAACTGACAATTTGTCAGCTTCATGAACTTTTCACACACAATCACACAATCAATCAGGCAACTGGATTGGATATTCATTGTTTTTTTATCCTTGAAGTTGCTGGGTTTGTTCCTGCCAAATTTGGCGAACACGACTGAGAATTGCCCGCATCTCACCCGCTGCATCCACAGAGGCAGTCAGATTGATACGGAATGTCGTCTCCACCTTGGATTCCACTCCAACAACCCGAGTTGAGGACTCTGTGATGGTCGTCGCGACGAGTGAGTACTGGCCACGGCCGTGCTTCTTTGCCTCCAAAGCTGTCACACTTCTCCAGGAGACACAGCGCACGATCCTCGAAGCGGAGAGCTCTGGGGGCACCGACAGCTCCAACAACTCGTCCGCCGACGCCATCACCAGCGCCACGGGGTTGTCAGAGCTCGCATCTGTCGCAGTCTTTGCATACGTGCCCGCAAGCACTTCTAGCATGGCTGAGCGGGATGATCCGTCTTCTCCACTCACTGCAGCCACACCGTCCAGGAATTCCACCAATTCTGCATGATCAGCAGAGCTTGCAACTGCTGCAGCAAGGCGGATGCCTGCCTCTGCGTCAGCCTCGTTGTAAGCTCGCATCACCTGGTTGGTGCCATAGAACGCTCTTGGCACGCGACAGCGACCCTGCCGGAGCTCCATCAGGCCCGTCACAAACGAGTGATCATCTGCAAACCGCCCAACAGCCTCCATTGAGCCGGACACGCCTTCCATTACTGATCCTGTGGCTCTGAAGAAGCCCCTGAGAGGATTCACCACAACTCCCGCAGCGCCCTTGGCGACCCCGGAGAGCAGGCCAGCCATGCCGTGTTCTTGGAATCCGCTGACTGGTTTCGTCACGATGCCAGTCACGCCATCCCATACACCTCCAACAGCGTGACCGACTCCGCTGCGCACACCTGATAGCATGTTGCTTGGTGACTTGGAGCGTCCAGCTGCAGCTCTGGCTGAGGCCTGGGAGGCGCTTGGCTCGTCCCCAATGGCCTTGCCAACCCGATCCGCCCCTGATGCCAAGAGTCTGGATATGCCTCCTACAACATGCGTGATGCCGGCGACAGTGTCAGTCACACCACCCGCCATGGTGATGCCTATACCAGCCGCTGCACGCAGTGGGTTATCGCTTGAAGCAACTGCGTTCTTGAGACGAGAGCCGATCCTGGAGACCGCCTTGGACACGGGGATGACAGTACCGGAGGCACTCATGATAGAAAGGAGGTTGCCATTTGATTTCCCAGATTCAGTCATATGGCCTGCAACGTCCTGGCACACCTGTCCAATGGAGCCACGGATGTCCGTTTGCGCAAATGTGCTGATGGACAGAGTTGCCCGCTCCAGACTGATTCCAGAGCGCAGCACCGACGACAAGGTTGGCTGCACATCACTGAGCGCATGTGCAAGCCCTCGATCCGAGGCTGCAACGACTGGCGCGCCAGCCACTCCGGCGCCCATGGAGTAATCCAGGACAATTGTGAGCTTCTGGATCTCAAGCTTGCCGAAGGACAGTGCCATTCCACGCGGTTTGCGAGGGTCTGTGATGAGCTTGTGAATTGCCCCAGGACAGCCGAGGAGCTCATCAGCAGGCACAGCAAAGGGTGCATCTCCCATGAACAGGAGATTGCCGCTACGGCCGTGATATCCCAGTGCAGACGCGTCCATCTGAAGGGCAGCTCTGCGATCGACTTCTGCTGGGCGCACTGTCCCACTCATCAGCCATTGTTTGGAAATGTGCTGTCCAGGCTCACCAGCTGCCGAGCTGGAGGAGGAGACCGACCTGATGCTCCAACCCTCTCGGAATGCCGTGGCTGCGAGTGATGCAGTGTGAAGCATTGTCTCGGGCACCCCCAGCTCGTGAGAGGCGCCCACCACTCGCTGCAGTGCATTCTGGACCGCTTCAGCTGTCATGCCGCTGTTGTGTTGAGAGGAGCTATCCGCCGTTATTGACACGAGAAGCAGTGATGCCGGGTCAATCATGCGTCCACTGGCATCCCTCACAGGCGTCCCGGTCGCGATTGGCTCCGTACAGCCGTCAAACTCCATGTCCGGATCTGTCAGTCTTGCCGTCCCATCATCTGTATAAGTGGAGCTTGAAGCACTCCGTCTGCGCTTGGAAGAGGAGGACTCCAGTGTGCGAGTAGCGACACACCAGAGCCCGTAAAGCTTGTCCAGAACAGTGAATGCCAGTCTCACACGAACGGGCTGCAGGCACAGAGTGAGGCTGCTGACTGCCAAGCCCACATCCCCTCTATTCCTCGTCATCTGCACAGACAAAGCCCAATCCTCGTCGAATACACCTGGATGCTGCGTGACAAGCTTATCAAACAAGATTTTCGCCCTATCAGACCGCCCTGTCGAAGCAATCAGGCCCTGCTTGAAGTCCGCCTGGCCCTTGTGTGAGAGCCAGCCTCGTTCCCGTCCGTTGGGACATATCATGACGGGATAGGTGGCGCCATGGGTCGCGTCATCAATCTGATAGTGTCTCACCTTCAGACTGCATTCGACCATAGACGACGTCAGCTCGGCTCCAGCAACAATTTCTTGTGCGCACGCCAATAGTGCCTCCCTTGGTCTGTGATCAATCAGCGCGAGAGTGCCACTCTCCACACACAAAAGCGCTGTCTCGTTCCAAGCCTCCTGTGAAAGACCCATGCGCCGCAGCAGGCCCCAGCCTCGAGAAGGGTTGTTGGCACTGTTCTGGGCCTCTATGAGCATTGGTGAGCCGTCATCGTACAGTGTGAGAATACGCTGATGACCCACTGATGATAGCATTCCAACCACAGCGAAGCCAGCATCACTGCGCACCTCCACCATGGCTCGCTCGGCGAAGAAATCGATGCTTGACGAAGATGGTGCCCTGGGTGAGCTAGCTGCAACGGCATTGGCAAGGTCCATGGGTGATGGGGCTGTGTCGGGCGCATCGTGTCCGGGGATATCGAAAACAGAAATCAGCTGCAACTGAGGGGGATAAGCCTCGTCTACAACGCCGACAAGACCAAGTTCAACTGTCTCTGAGGGCACAGCAGCAATAAATATTGCTGACCTGTGCGCCGGACAGGGTTGAGAGAGCATTGCCAGCCGAGATGACCTGTTGCGTACAAGCCATACACCGCACTCAAGGTCTTTGTCCGCGACTGACCCTGGTGATGTCATGGAAGTGTCTTTGTACTCCTCTGCGTCCATGTCTTCACCAGATACTGCTGAAGTTGCTGCTGCTGCTGCATGTGGTGACATGGTGAGAAGGCCATCCTTTGGTGATCGAGGCAATGGATTCGCAACCGAGAGAACAGTCACGACTGCACCACGGATGCGCGGATGAGGGAGGGTGCGTGTGGTGACAATGATTGAGGTGGCACAGACACATCCGAAATGGCCTGTTGACACAATGGAGGCTTCTGATGGTTGCTGACGAAGTGGAACGAGCAAAGGCAGAGCTTGCTCCGTTTCTCTCGTGACAGGCAGGGCACTGGACCATCCAAAATGGCCTGATGGGAGAACGGGACACACGGAAACCATCATTTCATGCACTGACAGGCATGGGCCATCCTGGTGTAAAGGCACTGCCGCACCTGCAGCAAGATCGCGACTCGGCCCGCTTGGGAGCCCAAAAGCGGCATCTTTCCCGCTATGTTTGTACATGATACGGAAAGGTGTCGCGTTGGCAAGCCAGAAGCGAGAATCAAAGCTGACCAAAGACGTCCTATCAAATGGTGCTGGTGCTTGTACTACAGACTGCACCATATGCAATGCCCCATGAGTCGTCATTGGCCCGTCTTTAGCTGGTACTGAGATTGTCCGTGCTGAATGCAGTCGGATGGTCTGAAGACTGGGTTGTGTGGCTGGGAGCGCTCCTGTCCAATGGCTTGCACCAAGCCTGGCATATACCCTCTGGTCGGAAGCGCTTGTTTCTGAAGGAGTAAAGAGCACAGCATTGCCATACGGAAAGACTGCAGATACAGGCACTCCAGTACCGCCGCTATGGTCCGTTGCAGCACCAGAAGCAGATGCTGAATCACAAGCGGCTTGAATCTCTCCACGTGATGGCCATGCGACAACTGGATGCTCAGGTGCATCGGCATCCGTAGCAAGACAGCGCAGTCTCATCAATCTCCGTCTCCGCACAAAGTCGGTAGGGGCCGGACTGAACGAAAATGAGCGATTATCCGTGTCGAATTCAGGCCAATTAAAGGCATAGTCCCAGCCATCTATTGCCTTGGCATGCTCACACACGATCGTCCAAGATGTGAGCCACTTGTAGCCATGAGGAAGAGAGTTGATCGTTTTCAAATCCGTTTCAAAACGTCCTGTCAAATCAGTCAATGGCCTTGGATCAGTTCCCAACAGGTTGTTGCTTGACCAACCAGGGGATCCAAATGCCAGTGGGTTGTATCTCTCATTCTCTGCGTGAAACACCGGCACCAGACCATGTGCCTCAGATACAGGCAAGATTGCCTCTGGTGGTCGTCCTGGTGCATTGCTGATCTTGCCAGGTACTCGCATTGGAGGCTTCACTACGGGCATGGTGATGCCGCAATTGAGGCCAGCTCCAGTGCGATCCACAAGCCAGTGGGTGGCCCAAACACACACACGCAGCCGTGCCGCACTTGGTTCGACTCTGTCCTTTGGCTGCTTGCCGGTCAGCACTGCCCGATCTCTCGCGTATGAGGAGCCCCTGGCTGGAAGTGCTGAGCCTCTGACAAGCTCCAGAGCCTCTGAGGCCTCGAATTCATCCGCTCCACCGCCTGAAGATGTCTCGACGATAAAGCGTGTCTTGGATTGCGCGTGTGGAGCTTCCGGGTGCGGCGGCGCAAGCGATACCGATGTGCCACTGGCAAGAGTCGTGGAGGAGGCCGAGGCAGCGGCCCTTGAAGACGCATACGAAGCCCCACCAGCCAGACCAAATGCGGCGCTGAGGTTTGATTCCAGCTCCACAGGGGCGTACCTGGGCTCCATCGCTCTTGGTCCAGGCCCGATCTCAATGAGCTTGCTGGCTTGAAAGCCCTTGGGACGCACGGAGACGAGAGGGCGCGCATGGTAGCGAAGGGAGTAGACCTCCTTTTCCTGTCCAGGTTGAAGTAAACCAGTCTCTCTGGGCATGCCAGGCGTATCATCCCTCTCCCTCAAGGAATATGACATCACACGAGGCAGGAGGTTTGTGAGCACAAACGGCGCACGCAGAGAGACGCATGTGTATGTGCCACCAAGGCGCTTATATGCACGAGCAGCTACACAAAAAGGCATTGGAGGCGGTCCACCACGGCCGCCCTTGGGCACAAACGGACGACACTCAAGACACTTGAGCTGGGAAGGAGGCCTCTTGGCAGATATGGAAGGCAGAGGCATGTGTGTTGATAGGCCATACATCAATTCATCTGCCGAAGCAGCAGAGGCAGAAGCAGCAGAGGCAGCAGAAGCAGCCGATGATCTGACTTCTGGGATCGGTCTCACACTGATTCCTGCATCCGTTGCAGCAAAGCCACATGGCAGTGCTAGAGAATGACCTGCCATTGCGATACCAACACTCTGTCGTGGTGAGCCATCAGGATCGACAACCACCACCTCCAGATTTTTGCAAGTGTGATTGTGAATCTGCACGGCTGACCGCACAGTGACGACACGCTTCCCATCGACTTGAGCCACTTGAATGACGAGCTTAGCGCGAGGCGTAGCAGCTCTGCCGCGACCTGTTTTGCCTCCCATTGCTTTCATTGACCCTCCACTCACTGGCACCGATTGCGTCATCACAGCGATTCGATCCACTCGAAACGGTCGAGTTGGATGTCCGAGACCGTCAACAAGCACGCTGGCCCATACGGGTGGAAGCCGAGAGTTCTTGGAGTCCGCCTTGCCAGGTGTGGGTGTGCGCGAGGCTTGCCTGGCGACTCCGCGTCGTGCTGAGGCCGCTGGTATAGCTGCCGCCATCAGACGGGCGCGAAACTCCGCATTGGCTCCGAAGCGCAACTCCGCCCCCGCCTCCACGCGCTGAGCTGAAGCGAATTCGTGCCTGGAGCGCATATCTTTGACGGACGTGATTGGCTCCCGCAGATCAGACATGTGGGACAAGCTACGGCTGGGTTGCAGAAGGCCAGAATGTGAGGGCGGACCAGCTGACTGTGGCTCGCCAACACGGGCAGAGCGAGCCGTTGTGATCTCTGCACTCGATCCCGCTCTTGCGTGCAGCAGGATACCAGCTGAGCGAGATGTGGCAGAGCTAGCCGCTGCCGAGCCACGCGACGATGGAGATGCCAGGAGGAGATCTGCATCGTTAATGAAGCTCAGGTCATGTCCAGTCTCGTTTCGCAGCAAGAAGTAGCCCATGTCTCGCTCTGATACCGCGGTCGAAGCAGATGCTGCGTGGCTATCCACATCCACGGAACTGGTGTCCTCGTCAGTCAATGCTGCCGTTGCTGCTTGTCCTGACCACCTATGAATATCATGTTTTAGAGACGAGTAAGCCTCGTATAGAGTTGTGTAGAAGGCCTGAGACAAATTGATGTTGACTTGGGCAACATTCAGACGTATCTGCGCTCTTCTAGATCTGCTTGGAAGTGCGCTTGCGGAGGCTGCAGCGGCATCTGTGCTTGATGGAGCCAATGGATCATCAACAGCCACAATGGATCCGACTGCAGTGATTGGTTCCAACACGGGCTCCCACTCGGAATTCTTTGCGTTGATGCACCACAGTGAGGCTGTGGCAGTCACATCCGCACACAAACTGAGACCTAAAATGCCAGGCCTTGACACTGCTCCAGCACCAGAAGCGGCAACAGCTGATACCTCAGCTCCAGTGGCTGATGTCGGTGCGCTTCCAAGGCTCGAGGCACTGCAGGCCACAGAGGCAGCAAACTCAGCCAGCTCCACACGCAGCAGGGGCGCAATTCGAGAACCCTTGTCATTAATCAGAACGACTGAAATGCCGTCTGGTACAGCAACAGCCACGTTGTCCGGCATTGCCCTGGCCCGCACCTTGCGTCCACTAAAGTGAGCGAACTCGAGGAGCACATCTCCGGGACGCAGCAGTATTGAGACTGCCTCTGCCTCCTCCACAACTCCCTGCTGAATCCCCACCACCGAAGAACCGAGCATGGTGCATGCCATGACTGCTGGCCATGGCTGTGAGCCACTCAACACAGCGGCCTTGCCACACAGCACAATCCCCTCGTCTCGCTGAGCCACTCCACTCCAGGGCATGCCTGTGGATGGCACGCGCAGCTCAAAGTCGTCTGGATGGAACACATCGTGTCCTGATGGGTCAGGAATCACGGCAGAGCTGTCTCCAGCGGCAACTTCGTGTGCTGGTATCGCTCCAAGTGGGTCTTGCTTTGTCCCAACTGGCCTATGCAGTGTCTCCACATGGTCTGCCTCAACAGAGTTCGGTGTGGTCGGCGCAGAGTGTCTTCCATCAGCAGATGCTGCAGCACCCAGTCTACGCTGTGTCTCAGTCTGTGCTGCTGACCAGCCATTCAATACAACCTCAAGCAAGCGGACATCCGAGTAGCTCAGGTGCGTCTGAAGACTTCCTCGGCTTGCCAGAGTCACCGATACAACACGTCGATTGCGAGGGAACCGCACCTGATCCAGAAGCCGCACCATCGGCACCGAGGTCGTCTGATGCAGGTGAATAACGGCATCAGCCTCTGAGAAGAGTTTCACATTGCGCGCACCAATTGCGGATGCACCTCGATCCACATTGACCGAAATCGATTGCAATTGCAACATCACATCCAGCTCAGTCCACCATGTCGGCACAAATCTCTCAGCGGAGGCGGACGAGGCCTTGCCATCCTTGTCGATTAGGGCATTACACCGCCTTGCTGCAAGAGCCCAAACCTCAGGCTGGCCGACCTCTGCAGCTTCACATGCGGCTGCGACCCATCTGGGGAAGATTGCAGCAGGTAGCGCCTGCCCAAGAGACTGCAGGTCCACACGGCAAAACAGACTGGTGCTCACAGAGATGCTCCGATCCTGTGCATGCCCAGGCAAACCTTCAGGCACAACGAGAGTCCAGGGATGCATGGTGACAGTCACAATCTGTCTGTTAGGGACACAGCGAGTCACAGCAATCGCGTCAAGGGATCCACCAGTGCACCCACCGCTTTCATCCACTGCATCACCGGAAGAGGTCTCAGCACCGCCTGAAGTTTGGTCCGGTTTGGCCGCCCATCGAAGCGCATCTGCGACAAATGTTACATCTGCAACCACGTCGACAGAGCCGATCACGATGTCAATGGATCGTTCATCATCCGGATCTGCTGGGGTGAACAGCCGTAGTTCTAGAGTGGCTTGCTTATTAGACGTTGATGGAGCGGAGAGGGCACCAGCGTCAATAGCAGTCAAGATATCGCCTCCCAGCGAATCGTCATCAGCGTCGTTATCACTGCCAGGCTCTGTTGGCGTGTCACGTGTGTGATCTGGAGTTGTATCGGGCTTGGTGGCCCGTGCATAGCGACGAACCTGATCTGCCAAGCGCGTGTGTGCAGGTTTCAAGATCTCTCGGCCAATGGCGCCACCTGCTTCACGCTCATCAGTGGCAAGCAACCCAGGAATCAGCATGCTGATCTGCTGGCGGACGTTTCTGCTCGGTTCCCCGGTTGCCTCGTGAAGCAGACCTTCTGTCGTCAGTGCTGGGTCTTGTGAATCAAGTGTTGTCAACATTGACACTGTTGCTGTGTTGCCCCAGATGGTGGCCAGCGACTCGGAAGATGACTGCCAATTCAGCTTCAAATCCGCACCCGCCACGACCACAACTACCGCCATAGTTGAAACAGGCTCGACGCCTCCTGTGCTTACAGCTTCGACACCACCACTACTTCTACCAGCAACAGGACCAGCACCAGCAGCGCGTGATAGTGCTTGACCAGCCAATGCCGAGTCCTCAACAGCTTGCAGTGCTGGTGCAGCGAGGTTACCATCCAGTGTCGCAAGCAACAAGTCATATTCAGGCTTGAGGAGGGAAGCGGTGACATGAGGCAGGGAGACACGAATGTCCAAGCTCAACCAAGCTATTTGCTGCAATTCTGCCGAGGCAATCTCCGTGTCGCTGATTGGACGAGTAAGACATGTCCCTTCTTGCCTGCGCTGCAACGGCATGCCATCTGCACCTCGTAGAATGCTGACTTGAACCGGCTCGTCCAGATGCAGAACGGTTCGCTCTGGTGCTCCTTGACGCCGGAACGAGGCGGAAATATCGGTCACACGCACCACAACTCTGTCCACTGCAACACTCGACAAGGCAGTGCGCCCCTCAGGGCTCGAGGCAAGACGATGCAGCTTCCTGAGGGTTGACGGACCAAGCAGCACAGCGGGGGTGAGCATGGCTTTGGAAGAGCTCTGTGACTCGCTGTGAAGCGAGTTGCGAATTGCAATGCGGCCGGTGTCAACAACAACCGCATCAAGGGAGCTCTTGCTCTGAGGGATGACAATGAGAGGAGCGTCAATGCTGATGTCCAAAGCGGTGCGAGAAACCGCCGCCTCGGCGACAATGCCATTCACAGCCGATGCTGCATCCAGCAACAGACTGCCCATGACGCCATTCAACAAAAACTGCACAATTGCCATCACCTCTGGGTGCAAGTAAACAAGCTGGATCTGCTGTAAGCGGGCCTGCACAAGAGTGCTGGCTCTGGCGGCGTGGGAGTGTCCATCACGGAACGTTTGCACTCGGAAGCGGACAAGATGCGTGCCTGGTGATAAGTCAGAGCCAGCAGCAGCTGCAGCAGCGCTTGCACGCGGTGAAGCACATCCATCTGGGCCAGGAGCAGTGGGAAATGCAAGCTTGGGATAGGCGGTGACGTGATTTGGTGCAGCCAACTCAAACAGCCCAAGACTGCCAGCCGTTTCAAGGTATCCGCCGCCATCACCATGATCAGCGTCAAGTGGGGACCTATCACAAACGGAGATATTGACATCTCGCAGTGTTGCAACCCCCAAAGAGGCTCGAAGCTTGCTGGATCGCAAATCCAAGGTCAGAGACTGCAAAGATGCTGCGAGGCGAAATCCAACACTCCAGCTGTCAGGATCGGCCTCAAATGGCTCTACAGCATCAGGCCACATCTCTGCGCCGGGCAGAGCTGGAAGACCAGACGAAGACTCCACCGGGGCATCGCTAAAACGCGGGCTGAGCGCACCCGAAATTTGGTGCATCGGCGATTCGCTGCCTATGGCGTCGTCGTCATCATCATCATCTCCAGCAACTGTTGAAAGCAATAGAGCGTCTCTCGCAACCTTGAAAGCCCATTTCTGTAGATCTTCAACCAATCCGGCATTGAAACCAACCACGATATCGCGGATTGCCACGGCGATATCGACGCTTGGTTGGTCTGCGGTTGCTGAGCTGACAGGACCGCTCAACAACTGCAGCGAAAGCACTGGATCAGTGTCAGTCGTTGGGGATGAATCCACAGACACAGCATCCTCGATTGTGGGGACGGATGCACCCTTGAGCAACCCAGTGCTTGCTGTTGCTGCAAAATGATGCCACTCTGATGACGAGATCGTAGCAGTTGCGTCCCACACATCCATGGCTTGAAGCTCCACACTCACAAACGTGTCGTAAACCACACCAGATTCACTAGCCTTGGTGTCTGCGTACCTGATTTGAGCACCAAACAGGTCCAAATGCAATAACGATTCACGGTCAGCCGAGTCTTCCGACAACAAACTCACGCGAGAAAAGGGAAGATACAGTCTCACGTCGGCAGTGGGCTGGGCTTTGATAGCTCCAGTCATGCCACCAGTCCCTGCCGTGATTGTTGTGCCAGCTGCTTGAGCTGTCCCCTCTTGCAGAGCTGCAAGCCACCCTGGATAGCCAGCCGCTAGCGAGGCCAATTGCTGATTGGTCAGTAACAAATCAAGTGGAGTGGTAGCGCTGAGAGTGACCTGGGAGGAGGCGACGGTGGGAGACGGATCCACACCCTGGAGCACACTCAGGTGGAACGACCAGGCTCTTCCAAGTAGTGGCAGCGCTTTTGAAGCAGAGCCAAACACAGCACGAGAGTCAGCAGCCATCGCAAAGTCCAGGTCCACTGCAACACCAATGGGAGGTGGATTGAGATCTGGCTCGTCTGCTGCAACGGGCGCATTTGGCAGGAGGACTATGCCCGACATGCTATGCATCTTCACATCCAGGAACGGGGTGGTGGCATCGTCTTCAAGAAGCTGCACCTCAAGAGCAGCAGCAGACGCGAGACGGACACGGATTCCACCCTCTGATGCCTCAGTGCTCACTGTTACCGCATCTGCACCCGCATCAGCACCTCCACCAAGATTGCGCACCAGCACGGCCATGAGAAGAGTGAGCTGTGACTGCGTGAGAGCTAAACGCAGAGGGGTTAAGATTACGGTATCCACAGTCATGGAAGATGGACCAAGCCCTGTGCTGTGGGGTGCTTGGGCAAGCGAACGATGTACACCAATATCCAGGTCAAATCCACCAGTGCCTAGCTCTCTGACGTCTTCAGCACTCTTGAGATGCTCAAGCTCTCTGCTTGTGGCATCATGAAGCGTCTCTAGATTCCACCTCGCGTCAAAATCATACCCTTCCATGAGTCTAACTCCAGACACGGTGATGAGTTGAGTCTCTGCCAGTGTACAACCGAGCTTGGACAGGACTTCTTGGCCTGTTACACAAGCCTTGGTGCGTTCGACCAATCCGCTGTGCACAAGCAATGCCTGCAGCTCAGACACATCGCTAAAGGTGGTGGCTAGCTGGACATCTTCCACAACACCCACAATTCGCTCTGGGGTTAACAGCGTGGCTGGAAGACAGATGGTCGGCTTCTGCAGCGATAGGCGCAGGACTGTGCGACTCATCTCGCTTGCAGACACCAAAGCCTCGCTAGCAGCGGCTGCGGCAGATGACAGCAAACTTCCCAGAATGCCATCCAGGATGTACTCGATCAATGCGTCAAAGCGCGACTTGTGATACACGATTCCCAGCGGTCGCAGCGATGCCACAATGGTGGTGACACGGCTGCCAAAAGGCACATCCACAGAAAACGACAATAGGCTGGCAGATTCGGACTCGGACTCGGATGCATCGTCAATTCTGGATGAATCAGGCAGTAAGGAAGCTTCTGGAGGCTGCAAGACTCTGCCAATGATACGTTTGAAGCACGAACTGGGATTAGCATGGTCAAACAGGACGAAATCGGCAAGGGAGCCGGATAACGCCAGATCACCATTGGCACGGGACACAACGGACACAGAGGCGCTTGATATGGACACAGACGAGAGCTGCATAGAATCAGCGGTCTCGGTATCAGCTGATTCATCACTGCAAAGCGCAATTGAAACGCTCTGCAGATGCGTGTTGAGCACAAACACTGATCGCGATGGCACCGATCCAACTGAAACAGATGCCGCAGCGGGGATGACCACAGCCTCAGATTCTGCATCGCCAGCTACAGATGAGTCAACCGACGAGTCATCGTCATCATCGTCGTCATC
>CALZMX010025955.1:0-12612 GCA_945788115.1 Cafeteria burkhardae | reverse complement strand
CTTGCGCATGGGGTACTGTCATAGGAAGTGAAGCTCTGCTGATCCGTGACATAGTGCTAGTTGAAAATTACCATGTGTTCCCTCTGATGATGCTCCTTCGGGAGCGCACAGGAATCTTTGCAACTGACAATTTGTCAGCTTCATGAACTTTTCACACACAATCACACAACCATTCAGTCATATACATGTTCACTTCAGGCAACTGGATTGGATATCTTTTTTTTTTTAGCCTTGAAGTTGCTGGGTTTGTTCCTGCCAAATTTGGCGAACACGACTGAGAATTGCCCGCATCTCACCCGCTGCATCCACAGAGGCAGTCAGATTGATACGGAATGTCGTCTCCACCTTGGATTCCACTCCAACAACCCGAGTTGAGGACTCTGTGATGGTCGTCGCGACGAGTGAGTACTGGCCACGGCCGTGCTTCTTTGCCTCCAAAGCTGTCACACTTCTCCAGGAGACACAGCGCACGATCCTCGAAGCGGAGAGCTCTGGGGGCACCGACAGCTCCAACAACTCGTCCGCCGACGCCATCACCAGCGCCACGGGGTTGTCAGAGCTCGCATCTGTCGCAGTCTTTGCATACGTGCCCGCAAGCACTTCTAGCATGGCTGAGCGGGATGATCCGTCTTCTCCACTCACTGCAGCCACACCGTCCAGGAATTCCACCAATTCTGCATGATCAGCAGAGCTTGCAACTGCTGCAGCAAGGCGGATGCCTGCCTCTGCGTCAGCCTCGTTGTAAGCTCGCATCACCTGGTTGGTGCCATAGAACGCTCTTGGCACGCGACAGCGACCCTGCCGGAGCTCCATCAGGCCCGTCACAAACGAGTGATCATCTGCAAACCGCCCAACAGCCTCCATTGAGCCGGACACGCCTTCCATTACTGATCCTGTGGCTCTGAAGAAGCCCCTGAGAGGATTCACCACAACTCCCGCAGCGCCCTTGGCGACCCCGGAGAGCAGGCCAGCCATGCCGTGTTCTTGGAATCCGCTGACTGGTTTCGTCACGATGCCAGTCACGCCATCCCATACACCTCCAACAGCGTGACCGACTCCGCTGCGCACACCTGATAGCATGTTGCTTGGTGACTTGGAGCGTCCAGCTGCAGCTCTGGCTGAGGCCTGGGAGGCGCTTGGCTCGTCCCCAATGGCCTTGCCAACCCGATCCGCCCCTGATGCCAAGAGTCTGGATATGCCTCCTACAACATGCGTGATGCCGGCGACAGTGTCAGTCACACCACCCGCCATGGTGATGCCTATACCAGCCGCTGCACGCAGTGGGTTATCGCTTGAAGCAACTGCGTTCTTGAGACGAGAGCCGATCCTGGAGACCGCCTTGGACACGGGGATGACAGTACCGGAGGCACTCATGATAGAAAGGAGGTTGCCATTTGATTTCCCAGATTCAGTCATATGGCCTGCAACGTCCTGGCACACCTGTCCAATGGAGCCACGGATGTCCGTTTGCGCAAATGTGCTGATGGACAGAGTTGCCCGCTCCAGACTGATTCCAGAGCGCAGCACCGACGACAAGGTTGGCTGCACATCACTGAGCGCATGTGCAAGCCCTCGATCCGAGGCTGCAACGACTGGCGCGCCAGCCACTCCGGCGCCCATGGAGTAATCCAGGACAATTGTGAGCTTCTGGATCTCAAGCTTGCCGAAGGACAGTGCCATTCCACGCGGTTTGCGAGGGTCTGTGATGAGCTTGTGAATTGCCCCAGGACAGCCGAGGAGCTCATCAGCAGGCACAGCAAAGGGTGCATCTCCCATGAACAGGAGATTGCCGCTACGGCCGTGATATCCCAGTGCAGACGCGTCCATCTGAAGGGCAGCTCTGCGATCGACTTCTGCTGGGCGCACTGTCCCACTCATCAGCCATTGTTTGGAAATGTGCTGTCCAGGCTCACCAGCTGCCGAGCTGGAGGAGGAGACCGACCTGATGCTCCAACCCTCTCGGAATGCCGTGGCTGCGAGTGATGCAGTGTGAAGCATTGTCTCGGGCACCCCCAGCTCGTGAGAGGCGCCCACCACTCGCTGCAGTGCATTCTGGACCGCTTCAGCTGTCATGCCGCTGTTGTGTTGAGAGGAGCTATCCGCCGTTATTGACACGAGAAGCAGTGATGCCGGGTCAATCATGCGTCCACTGGCATCCCTCACAGGCGTCCCGGTCGCGATTGGCTCCGTACAGCCGTCAAACTCCATGTCCGGATCTGTCAGTCTTGCCGTCCCATCATCTGTATAAGTGGAGCTTGAAGCACTCCGTCTGCGCTTGGAAGAGGAGGACTCCAGTGTGCGAGTAGCGACACACCAGAGCCCGTAAAGCTTGTCCAGAACAGTGAATGCCAGTCTCACACGAACGGGCTGCAGGCACAGAGTGAGGCTGCTGACTGCCAAGCCCACATCCCCTCTATTCCTCGTCATCTGCACAGACAAAGCCCAATCCTCGTCGAATACACCTGGATGCTGCGTGACAAGCTTATCAAACAAGATTTTCGCCCTATCAGACCGCCCTGTCGAAGCAATCAGGCCCTGCTTGAAGTCCGCCTGGCCCTTGTGTGAGAGCCAGCCTCGTTCCCGTCCGTTGGGACATATCATGACGGGATAGGTGGCGCCATGGGTCGCGTCATCAATCTGATAGTGTCTCACCTTCAGACTGCATTCGACCATAGACGACGTCAGCTCGGCTCCAGCAACAATTTCTTGTGCGCACGCCAATAGTGCCTCCCTTGGTCTGTGATCAATCAGCGCGAGAGTGCCACTCTCCACACACAAAAGCGCTGTCTCGTTCCAAGCCTCCTGTGAAAGACCCATGCGCCGCAGCAGGCCCCAGCCTCGAGAAGGGTTGTTGGCACTGTTCTGGGCCTCTATGAGCATTGGTGAGCCGTCATCGTACAGTGTGAGAATACGCTGATGACCCACTGATGATAGCATTCCAACCACAGCGAAGCCAGCATCACTGCGCACCTCCACCATGGCTCGCTCGGCGAAGAAATCGATGCTTGACGAAGATGGTGCCCTGGGTGAGCTAGCTGCAACGGCATTGGCAAGGTCCATGGGTGATGGGGCTGTGTCGGGCGCATCGTGTCCGGGGATATCGAAAACAGAAATCAGCTGCAACTGAGGGGGATAAGCCTCGTCTACAACGCCGACAAGACCAAGTTCAACTGTCTCTGAGGGCACAGCAGCAATAAATATTGCTGACCTGTGCGCCGGACAGGGTTGAGAGAGCATTGCCAGCCGAGATGACCTGTTGCGTACAAGCCATACACCGCACTCAAGGTCTTTGTCCGCGACTGACCCTGGTGATGTCATGGAAGTGTCTTTGTACTCCTCTGCGTCCATGTCTTCACCAGATACTGCTGAAGTTGCTGCTGCTGCTGCATGTGGTGACATGGTGAGAAGGCCATCCTTTGGTGATCGAGGCAATGGATTCGCAACCGAGAGAACAGTCACGACTGCACCACGGATGCGCGGATGAGGGAGGGTGCGTGTGGTGACAATGATTGAGGTGGCACAGACACATCCGAAATGGCCTGTTGACACAATGGAGGCTTCTGATGGTTGCTGACGAAGTGGAACGAGCAAAGGCAGAGCTTGCTCCGTTTCTCTCGTGACAGGCAGGGCACTGGACCATCCAAAATGGCCTGATGGGAGAACGGGACACACGGAAACCATCATTTCATGCACTGACAGGCATGGGCCATCCTGGTGTAAAGGCACTGCCGCACCTGCAGCAAGATCGCGACTCGGCCCGCTTGGGAGCCCAAAAGCGGCATCTTTCCCGCTATGTTTGTACATGATACGGAAAGGTGTCGCGTTGGCAAGCCAGAAGCGAGAATCAAAGCTGACCAAAGACGTCCTATCAAATGGTGCTGGTGCTTGTACTACAGACTGCACCATATGCAATGCCCCATGAGTCGTCATTGGCCCGTCTTTAGCTGGTACTGAGATTGTCCGTGCTGAATGCAGTCGGATGGTCTGAAGACTGGGTTGTGTGGCTGGGAGCGCTCCTGTCCAATGGCTTGCACCAAGCCTGGCATATACCCTCTGGTCGGAAGCGCTTGTTTCTGAAGGAGTAAAGAGCACAGCATTGCCATACGGAAAGACTGCAGATACAGGCACTCCAGTACCGCCGCTATGGTCCGTTGCAGCACCAGAAGCAGATGCTGAATCACAAGCGGCTTGAATCTCTCCACGTGATGGCCATGCGACAACTGGATGCTCAGGTGCATCGGCATCCGTAGCAAGACAGCGCAGTCTCATCAATCTCCGTCTCCGCACAAAGTCGGTAGGGGCCGGACTGAACGAAAATGAGCGATTATCCGTGTCGAATTCAGGCCAATTAAAGGCATAGTCCCAGCCATCTATTGCCTTGGCATGCTCACACACGATCGTCCAAGATGTGAGCCACTTGTAGCCATGAGGAAGAGAGTTGATCGTTTTCAAATCCGTTTCAAAACGTCCTGTCAAATCAGTCAATGGCCTTGGATCAGTTCCCAACAGGTTGTTGCTTGACCAACCAGGGGATCCAAATGCCAGTGGGTTGTATCTCTCATTCTCTGCGTGAAACACCGGCACCAGACCATGTGCCTCAGATACAGGCAAGATTGCCTCTGGTGGTCGTCCTGGTGCATTGCTGATCTTGCCAGGTACTCGCATTGGAGGCTTCACTACGGGCATGGTGATGCCGCAATTGAGGCCAGCTCCAGTGCGATCCACAAGCCAGTGGGTGGCCCAAACACACACACGCAGCCGTGCCGCACTTGGTTCGACTCTGTCCTTTGGCTGCTTGCCGGTCAGCACTGCCCGATCTCTCGCGTATGAGGAGCCCCTGGCTGGAAGTGCTGAGCCTCTGACAAGCTCCAGAGCCTCTGAGGCCTCGAATTCATCCGCTCCACCGCCTGAAGATGTCTCGACGATAAAGCGTGTCTTGGATTGCGCGTGTGGAGCTTCCGGGTGCGGCGGCGCAAGCGATACCGATGTGCCACTGGCAAGAGTCGTGGAGGAGGCCGAGGCAGCGGCCCTTGAAGACGCATACGAAGCCCCACCAGCCAGACCAAATGCGGCGCTGAGGTTTGATTCCAGCTCCACAGGGGCGTACCTGGGCTCCATCGCTCTTGGTCCAGGCCCGATCTCAATGAGCTTGCTGGCTTGAAAGCCCTTGGGACGCACGGAGACGAGAGGGCGCGCATGGTAGCGAAGGGAGTAGACCTCCTTTTCCTGTCCAGGTTGAAGTAAACCAGTCTCTCTGGGCATGCCAGGCGTATCATCCCTCTCCCTCAAGGAATATGACATCACACGAGGCAGGAGGTTTGTGAGCACAAACGGCGCACGCAGAGAGACGCATGTGTATGTGCCACCAAGGCGCTTATATGCACGAGCAGCTACACAAAAAGGCATTGGAGGCGGTCCACCACGGCCGCCCTTGGGCACAAACGGACGACACTCAAGACACTTGAGCTGGGAAGGAGGCCTCTTGGCAGATATGGAAGGCAGAGGCATGTGTGTTGATAGGCCATACATCAATTCATCTGCCGAAGCAGCAGAGGCAGAAGCAGCAGAGGCAGCAGAAGCAGCCGATGATCTGACTTCTGGGATCGGTCTCACACTGATTCCTGCATCCGTTGCAGCAAAGCCACATGGCAGTGCTAGAGAATGACCTGCCATTGCGATACCAACACTCTGTCGTGGTGAGCCATCAGGATCGACAACCACCACCTCCAGATTTTTGCAAGTGTGATTGTGAATCTGCACGGCTGACCGCACAGTGACGACACGCTTCCCATCGACTTGAGCCACTTGAATGACGAGCTTAGCGCGAGGCGTAGCAGCTCTGCCGCGACCTGTTTTGCCTCCCATTGCTTTCATTGACCCTCCACTCACTGGCACCGATTGCGTCATCACAGCGATTCGATCCACTCGAAACGGTCGAGTTGGATGTCCGAGACCGTCAACAAGCACGCTGGCCCATACGGGTGGAAGCCGAGAGTTCTTGGAGTCCGCCTTGCCAGGTGTGGGTGTGCGCGAGGCTTGCCTGGCGACTCCGCGTCGTGCTGAGGCCGCTGGTATAGCTGCCGCCATCAGACGGGCGCGAAACTCCGCATTGGCTCCGAAGCGCAACTCCGCCCCCGCCTCCACGCGCTGAGCTGAAGCGAATTCGTGCCTGGAGCGCATATCTTTGACGGACGTGATTGGCTCCCGCAGATCAGACATGTGGGACAAGCTACGGCTGGGTTGCAGAAGGCCAGAATGTGAGGGCGGACCAGCTGACTGTGGCTCGCCAACACGGGCAGAGCGAGCCGTTGTGATCTCTGCACTCGATCCCGCTCTTGCGTGCAGCAGGATACCAGCTGAGCGAGATGTGGCAGAGCTAGCCGCTGCCGAGCCACGCGACGATGGAGATGCCAGGAGGAGATCTGCATCGTTAATGAAGCTCAGGTCATGTCCAGTCTCGTTTCGCAGCAAGAAGTAGCCCATGTCTCGCTCTGATACCGCGGTCGAAGCAGATGCTGCGTGGCTATCCACATCCACGGAACTGGTGTCCTCGTCAGTCAATGCTGCCGTTGCTGCTTGTCCTGACCACCTATGAATATCATGTTTTAGAGACGAGTAAGCCTCGTATAGAGTTGTGTAGAAGGCCTGAGACAAATTGATGTTGACTTGGGCAACATTCAGACGTATCTGCGCTCTTCTAGATCTGCTTGGAAGTGCGCTTGCGGAGGCTGCAGCGGCATCTGTGCTTGATGGAGCCAATGGATCATCAACAGCCACAATGGATCCGACTGCAGTGATTGGTTCCAACACGGGCTCCCACTCGGAATTCTTTGCGTTGATGCACCACAGTGAGGCTGTGGCAGTCACATCCGCACACAAACTGAGACCTAAAATGCCAGGCCTTGACACTGCTCCAGCACCAGAAGCGGCAACAGCTGATACCTCAGCTCCAGTGGCTGATGTCGGTGCGCTTCCAAGGCTCGAGGCACTGCAGGCCACAGAGGCAGCAAACTCAGCCAGCTCCACACGCAGCAGGGGCGCAATTCGAGAACCCTTGTCATTAATCAGAACGACTGAAATGCCGTCTGGTACAGCAACAGCCACGTTGTCCGGCATTGCCCTGGCCCGCACCTTGCGTCCACTAAAGTGAGCGAACTCGAGGAGCACATCTCCGGGACGCAGCAGTATTGAGACTGCCTCTGCCTCCTCCACAACTCCCTGCTGAATCCCCACCACCGAAGAACCGAGCATGGTGCATGCCATGACTGCTGGCCATGGCTGTGAGCCACTCAACACAGCGGCCTTGCCACACAGCACAATCCCCTCGTCTCGCTGAGCCACTCCACTCCAGGGCATGCCTGTGGATGGCACGCGCAGCTCAAAGTCGTCTGGATGGAACACATCGTGTCCTGATGGGTCAGGAATCACGGCAGAGCTGTCTCCAGCGGCAACTTCGTGTGCTGGTATCGCTCCAAGTGGGTCTTGCTTTGTCCCAACTGGCCTATGCAGTGTCTCCACATGGTCTGCCTCAACAGAGTTCGGTGTGGTCGGCGCAGAGTGTCTTCCATCAGAAGAGGCTGCAGCACCCAGTCTACGCTGTGTCTCAGTCTGTGCTGCTGACCAGCCATTCAATACAACCTCAAGCAAGCGGACATCCGAGTAGCTCAGGTGCGTCTGAAGACTTCCTCGGCTTGCCAGAGTCACCGATACAACACGTCGATTGCGAGGGAACCGCACCTGATCCAGAAGCCGCACCATCGGCACCGAGGTCGTCTGATGCAGGTGAATAACGGCATCAGCCTCTGAGAAGAGTTTCACATTGCGCGCACCAATTGCGGATGCACCTCGATCCACATTGACCGAAATCGATTGCAATTGCAACATCACATCCAGCTCAGTCCACCATGTCGGCACAAATCTCTCAGCGGAGGCGGACGAGGCCTTGCCATCCTTGTCGATTAGGGCATTACACCGCCTTGCTGCAAGAGCCCAAACCTCAGGCTGGCCGACCTCTGCAGCTTCACATGCGGCTGCGACCCATCTGGGGAAGATTGCAGCAGGTAGCGCCTGCCCAAGAGACTGCAGGTCCACACGGCAAAACAGACTGGTGCTCACAGAGATGCTCCGATCCTGTGCATGCCCAGGCAAACCTTCAGGCACAACGAGAGTCCAGGGATGCATGGTGACAGTCACAATCTGTCTGTTAGGGACACAGCGAGTCACAGCAATCGCGTCAAGGGATCCACCAGTGCACCCACCGCTTTCATCCACTGCATCACCGGAAGAGGTCTCAGCACCGCCTGAAGTTTGGTCCGGTTTGGCCGCCCATCGAAGCGCATCTGCGACAAATGTTACATCTGCAACCACGTCGACAGAGCCGATCACGATGTCAATGGATCGTTCATCATCCGGATCTGCTGGGGTGAACAGCCGTAGTTCTAGAGTGGCTTGCTTATTAGACGTTGATGGAGCGGAGAGGGCACCAGCGTCAATAGCAGTCAAGATATCGCCTCCCAGCGAATCGTCATCAGCGTCGTTATCACTGCCAGGCTCTGTTGGCGTGTCACGTGTGTGATCTGGAGTTGTATCGGGCTTGGTGGCCCGTGCATAGCGACGAACCTGATCTGCCAAGCGCGTGTGTGCAGGTTTCAAGATCTCTCGGCCAATGGCGCCACCTGCTTCACGCTCATCAGTGGCAAGCAACCCAGGAATCAGCATGCTGATCTGCTGGCGGACGTTTCTGCTCGGTTCCCCGGTTGCCTCGTGAAGCAGACCTTCTGTCGTCAGTGCTGGGTCTTGTGAATCAAGTGTTGTCAACATTGACACTGTTGCTGTGTTGCCCCAGATGGTGGCCAGCGACTCGGAAGATGACTGCCAATTCAGCTTCAAATCCGCACCCGCCACGACCACAACTACCGCCATAGTTGAAACAGGCTCGACGCCTCCTGTGCTTACAGCTTCGACACCACCACTACTTCTACCAGCAACAGGACCAGCACCAGCAGCGCGTGATAGTGCTTGACCAGCCAATGCCGAGTCCTCAACAGCTTGCAGTGCTGGTGCAGCGAGGTTACCATCCAGTGTCGCAAGCAACAAGTCATATTCAGGCTTGAGGAGGGAAGCGGTGACATGAGGCAGGGAGACACGAATGTCCAAGCTCAACCAAGCTATTTGCTGCAATTCTGCCGAGGCAATCTCCGTGTCGCTGATTGGACGAGTAAGACATGTCCCTTCTTGCCTGCGCTGCAACGGCATGCCATCTGCACCTCGTAGAATGCTGACTTGAACCGGCTCGTCCAGATGCAGAACGGTTCGCTCTGGTGCTCCTTGACGCCGGAACGAGGCGGAAATATCGGTCACACGCACCACAACTCTGTCCACTGCAACACTCGACAAGGCAGTGCGCCCCTCAGGGCTCGAGGCAAGACGATGCAGCTTCCTGAGGGTTGACGGACCAAGCAGCACAGCGGGGGTGAGCATGGCTTTGGAAGAGCTCTGTGACTCGCTGTGAAGCGAGTTGCGAATTGCAATGCGGCCGGTGTCAACAACAACCGCATCAAGGGAGCTCTTGCTCTGAGGGATGACAATGAGAGGAGCGTCAATGCTGATGTCCAAAGCGGTGCGAGAAACCGCCGCCTCGGCGACAATGCCATTCACAGCCGATGCTGCATCCAGCAACAGACTGCCCATGACGCCATTCAACAAAAACTGCACAATTGCCATCACCTCTGGGTGCAAGTAAACAAGCTGGATCTGCTGTAAGCGGGCCTGCACAAGAGTGCTGGCTCTGGCGGCGTGGGAGTGTCCATCACGGAACGTTTGCACTCGGAAGCGGACAAGATGCGTGCCTGGTGATAAGTCAGAGCCAGCAGCAGCTGCAGCAGCGCTTGCACGCGGTGAAGCACATCCATCTGGGCCAGGAGCAGTGGGAAATGCAAGCTTGGGATAGGCGGTGACGTGATTTGGTGCAGCCAACTCAAACAGCCCAAGACTGCCAGCCGTTTCAAGGTATCCGCCGCCATCACCATGATCAGCGTCAAGTGGGGACCTATCACAAACGGAGATATTGACATCTCGCAGTGTTGCAACCCCCAAAGAGGCTCGAAGCTTGCTGGATCGCAAATCCAAGGTCAGAGACTGCAAAGATGCTGCGAGGCGAAATCCAACACTCCAGCTGTCAGGATCGGCCTCAAATGGCTCTACAGCATCAGGCCACATCTCTGCGCCGGGCAGAGCTGGAAGACCAGACGAAGACTCCACCGGGGCATCGCTAAAACGCGGGCTGAGCGCACCCGAAATTTGGTGCATCGGCGATTCGCTGCCTATGGCGTCGTCGTCATCATCATCATCTCCAGCAACTGTTGAAAGCAATAGAGCGTCTCTCGCAACCTTGAAAGCCCATTTCTGTAGATCTTCAACCAATCCGGCATTGAAACCAACCACGATATCGCGGATTGCCACGGCGATATCGACGCTTGGTTGGTCTGCGGTTGCTGAGCTGACAGGACCGCTCAACAACTGCAGCGAAAGCACTGGATCAGTGTCAGTCGTTGGGGATGAATCCACAGACACAGCATCCTCGATTGTGGGGACGGATGCACCCTTGAGCAACCCAGTGCTTGCTGTTGCTGCAAAATGATGCCACTCTGATGACGAGATCGTAGCAGTTGCGTCCCACACATCCATGGCTTGAAGCTCCACACTCACAAACGTGTCGTAAACCACACCAGATTCACTAGCCTTGGTGTCTGCGTACCTGATTTGAGCACCAAACAGGTCCAAATGCAATAACGATTCACGGTCAGCCGAGTCTTCCGACAACAAACTCACGCGAGAAAAGGGAAGATACAGTCTCACGTCGGCAGTGGGCTGGGCTTTGATAGCTCCAGTCATGCCACCAGTCCCTGCCGTGATTGTTGTGCCAGCTGCTTGAGCTGTCCCCTCTTGCAGAGCTGCAAGCCACCCTGGATAGCCAGCCGCTAGCGAGGCCAATTGCTGATTGGTCAGTAACAAATCAAGTGGAGTGGTAGCGCTGAGAGTGACCTGGGAGGAGGCGACGGTGGGAGACGGATCCACACCCTGGAGCACACTCAGGTGGAACGACCAGGCTCTTCCAAGTAGTGGCAGCGCTTTTGAAGCAGAGCCAAACACAGCACGAGAGTCAGCAGCCATCGCAAAGTCCAGGTCCACTGCAACACCAATGGGAGGTGGATTGAGATCTGGCTCGTCTGCTGCAACGGGCGCATTTGGCAGGAGGACTATGCCCGACATGCTATGCATCTTCACATCCAGGAACGGGGTGGTGGCATCGTCTTCAAGAAGCTGCACCTCAAGAGCAGCAGCAGACGCGAGACGGACACGGATTCCACCCTCTGATGCCTCAGTGCTCACTGTTACCGCATCTGCACCCGCATCAGCACCTCCACCAAGATTGCGCACCAGCACGGCCATGAGAAGAGTGAGCTGTGACTGCGTGAGAGCTAAACGCAGAGGGGTTAAGATTACGGTATCCACAGTCATGGAAGATGGACCAAGCCCTGTGCTGTGGGGTGCTTGGGCAAGCGAACGATGTACACCAATATCCAGGTCAAATCCACCAGTGCCTAGCTCTCTGACGTCTTCAGCACTCTTGAGATGCTCAAGCTCTCTGCTTGTGGCATCATGAAGCGTCTCTAGATTCCACCTCGCGTCAAAATCATACCCTTCCATGAGTCTAACTCCAGACACGGTGATGAGTTGAGTCTCTGCCAGTGTACAACCGAGCTTGGACAGGACTTCTTGGCCTGTTACACAAGCCTTGGTGCGTTCGACCAATCCGCTGTGCACAAGCAATGCCTGCAGCTCAGACACATCGCTAAAGGTGGTGGCTAGCTGGACATCTTCCACAACACCCACAATTCGCTCTGGGGTTAACAGCGTGGCTGGAAGACAGATGGTCGGCTTCTGCAGCGATAGGCGCAGGACTGTGCGACTCATCTCGCTTGCAGACACCAAAGCCTCGCTAGCAGCGGCTGCGGCAGATGACAGCAAACTTCCCAGAATGCCATCCAGGATGTACTCGATCAATGCGTCAAAGCGCGACTTGTGATACACGATTCCCAGCGGTCGCAGCGATGCCACAATGGTGGTGACACGGCTGCCAAAAGGCACATCCACAGAAAACGACAATAGGCTGGCAGATTCGGACTCGGACTCGGATGCATCGTCAATTCTGGATGAATCAGGCAGTAAGGAAGCTTCTGGAGGCTGCAAGACTCTGCCAATGATACGTTTGAAGCACGAACTGGGATTAGCATGGTCAAACAGGACGAAATCGGCAAGGGAGCCGGATAACGCCAGATCACCATTGGCACGGGACACAACGGACACAGAGGCGCTTGATATGGACACAGACGAGAGCTGCATAGAATCAGCGGTCTCGGTATCAGCTGATTCATCACTGCAAAGCGCAATTGAAACGCTCTGCAGATGCGTGTTGAGCACAAACACTGATCGCGATGGCACCGATCCAACTGAAACAGATGCCGCAGCGGGGATGACCACAGCCTCAGATTCTGCATCGCCAGCTACAGATGAGTCAACCGACGAGTCATCGTCATCATCGTCGTCATC
>CALZMX010024945.1:0-10376 GCA_945788115.1 Cafeteria burkhardae | reverse complement strand
AACTGGCTGGAGTTGGAGGAGGTGTATCGCCCTAGTGCTACTGGTGGTGGCCTGGATGTGGCACAGGTATTGGCAGCAGCCGCAGCAGCTGGAGTGGCTGCAGAGGGCAGTACCTCGCTCTCGCAGCATGCCAAGCAGACCTCTACCTTTGCCGCTACAGTGGGATTTGGCCAAAAGTCTCAAGAACTCGCCACTGTGCTCTCCAGCGGCAACCTCACTGCCGATGCCTCGATTGCCTCCTCTGTCGACCATACGGGCGGTGTTGTGAGCAATGTCATTGCAGGCTCTGCAGGGGCTGTTCGAGCCGTGAAGGAGACGGCTAATGCTCTTGGTCTTGGTGGAGGCGGCACAGGGCGTAAAGGACTTGATCGAACTCATCGATCGCCCTTTTTGGGTGTCATGGCCAGGACAGAGCTTGCTAAGAATGAGCTTGCCGTGTCAAAGCGAGTTCGGGCGAGAACGACATGGAACCGAATCGCATTTACTGTCGGTGGTACCAGTTCAACGACTGATCATCCTGATGACGACGCTGTTACGGGGTTGACGCATGTCAGCTCTTCCTATGATATGCGTGGGCAATCGAGCAATCTTGGTGTTACTTCTGGTAGACCTTTGTTAGCAGCAGCAACGGACGAACAGCAATCAGGAGTCCCAAACATGCAGGCGATTGCAGGACATCCTTACGAAGTGATTCAGTCGTATTTGCTTTGGCGGCTACAGACAACCACAAGCGAGTATGATGCCAGCTGGAGGGCAGCTGCCTATGCGACGGATGACGGCCTATCAGATGCTATTACAGGATACACTGGGCGTGCCCTTGGTGGAGATGCGCCTCTTGGCAAGCAACCTCATGGTGGAGTTGCTCCCAGAATGCTTGGCGTTGTTGATACAATGACCCAGCTGCTTGGGACTGCTAGCAGTGTGGGGCCACAAAGTCCAATGCACAGCAGGAAGTCTGCTGCCAGCCGAGCCTTTCGTGATCGAGCAAGTCGACCAGGCGGTGTCGGGGCCAACAACAAGATCCAAGCAGGGCAGAAAGCCTGGGGTCGTGGGACCAGGCGGCGGCGTTTCGGCCAATCTGAGAGAGAGTCTCGCACTGCTGTGGGTCAGGCTGGTGAACTGAGCTGGAAAGGGTTGAGGAAGGAGAAGCTCCAACGTGCCAGGCGTGCCGGTATGACTTCTGAAGAGCGTGAGCGAGAGAGACAAGCCGAGCTACTCCGCACAGGTGGACGGCGTGAGGCCTGGGATACTTTTGATGACGACAGCGTAGCCTCTGGTGGCATTGGTGGTGATGGTAGGGGTCAATCTGTGCCTGCTTCTCCCGCAGCTGCAATTGAAGAGGCTGAGCTTGCAGGCACTTTACGTAGCAAGATCTGGCCAGGGACTGGCAGTGCCGGTGCAGCGAAGCGGCGGGCCAGAGGCAATTCCTCGGCCAGCTCTCACAGTGGGGGTGTTGGTGGCGGGCGTGAGCGCACCAGCAGTGGACAGAGAGCCTCGGACAGTCTCGATGATTCTCGACACGAAGGAAGCGATGCTGGAGGCTTGAATGTCTATTTTGGTCCATCTGGCAAGCAAGCCCTGGCTCGGGCATACGGTGGCGTGAGAGCGGCAGAAGCTCCATTGCGACAGACTGTGGAAGTCGCAAAAGCAGCAAAATTGCAAGATCGTCTTCGGAGGAGCCGAGGAGGCGATTCAGACTCGACAAATAGCAGCAACAGCAGCAGTGATGATGATGATGATGATGGTAGCAATGCTGACCGCCATCGTGATTCTGTGGTGTTGAGCGTCTACCGTACAGAGGAACCAGCATTGCCTGTGGTAGATGAGTCTCTTGCCAGTGAGGCCTCTCGACTCAGCGACAAGACCACCCCTGGAGGACGACAGCAGTCACGACCAACAATCACCACTGAGTCGCAGTCTGGAGGTAGGATTGTGAAAGGACGATTTTCAGCCAATGTGCTGCTATTCCCTCTCCCCACTGGTACTGGCCATTCTCCTGGTAGCGCTGGTCATGATGGTGATGACCAAAATGCCCCTGCAGCGCCTCTGAACCAGGACACGCTGCTGCCGCAAGGCACAGATGCTCAGCGCACTCGTGGTGGTAGTAGTAGAATTAATAGCACTAGTAGTAAATATCGGCAGGGCGTCAATCGTCACGGCAGTACTTCTGCCGATGCGTCATTGATGGCTCTGTCTGCTATTGCTCCATCACAGGTGCCCAGTCGATTGATGCTGGACTATGCTGCCAAGGCATCCATATGGCCGTCCACAGAAGGGCAGTCTCGTGAAGCCGCTGTAAGCTTGTCAGAGACGTTCACAGAGCATGCCGCATCATTGTCCAATACTGATGCGGTCCGCGGCAATCTAGCCAAGGATCTGGCAACTGCAGCCCGAATTCGGACCGACAGCGGCGCACGACCGGATGATGGCTCGGCACTTGCGAGTCCACGCAGCGAGACACAGGTGAGAGCTCGCGGAGGATCTGTCGCGTCGTCTGTGGCTGATGCGCGGCGCTCTCTGCGTCAGTCTGTTCCTGTCATGTCGCACGAGCGGTCCATACGAAAGGGACCGCTCAAGCCCATACACCCCCCCAGGCCGGATATGTGGCTTGCTGCTGGCAGCAATGCAGCTGGAGTTGGACGCCAAGGCTCCGAGGTTGCGTTTGGTGTTGGTGCTGGGTCGATGGATGCAAGACCTCACTTTGACTCAACCACTGCTGCTTCACTGGTTGCTAGAGATAATAGACAAGCATTCCAAGAGACACAGTCGGCTATGACTGCGTTTGCTAGAGCGTGTGTGCTGGCTGGCGTGCCCCCAGAGGCCCTGCTTGTGCGTAAGACACAGTCCACCACGCTCAATCTTGGTCACTTTGGGGTTGGTGACGTGCGAGCCAGCGCTTTGGCAGTGGGACTTGCAGATCTTCCGCGTTTGCAAGTGTTGAATGCCGCTGATAACCGATTGACTGGAGCTGGTACTGTGGCAATTGCCAGGGCCGTGGGCCAGAGGCGGGACACCACAAGCCTTTTGTTGAGTGAGAACCGACCAGGGGCTGCGGGAATTGAAGCCCTTGCTGCGATCGTGGCTCGACGAAAGGAACACCGCGACAAGCACCAAGGGCTTAGCAGCACTACGAGATCATCAGCATCGGTATTTGGCACGAGTGGAGCAGCAAGAGCAGAAGCTGTGCAACAGATGGTGAACACGAGGCTGCCAGCGTCGGCAGTGCCTGTTGTTCGGCTGCGAAGACTAGATCTTGACAACTGCAAGCTCACAACCCCGCTCGTGACTCCTCTGATTGAGGCTGTTGGGGTCGCGAAGAGCTTGCTCCGTCTCTCGCTCCGATCTAATTCGATCAATGAGGCGGGTGCCAGGCTTCTTGCCAGCGCACTGGCAGAAGGCTCAAGTCTCCGACACCTGTTTCTTGGGTACAATGACCTGTCTTCTGCTGGTAGCAAGGCCATTGCCGAGGCAGCTGCACAGGGCTTAACGCCACTACGCACGCTGGACTTGTCATGGTGCTCTGTGGACAACGAGGCTGCCGGTGCGCTTGCAGGGCTAGTATCCTCGTCCACTTCGCTGCGTGCTCTTTTGTTGGCCAACAATCGTATTGGTCCAGCTGGGGCCACACTCCTTGCAGATGGCCTTGGCGAAAACGGATCTCTCTACCTGTTGGATTTGTCCTATTGTCCTGTTGGTGCACAGGGCGCTCGTATGCTGCTGCAGCAGCTCAGTTTGCCAATTGATGAAACAACAGTGGGCCAGCAGACTCGACAGGCCAGGGAGCAGCTGGTCAAGGCCCAGCAAGAGTCTGCAGCCGCTGCAAACCGTGCAGCAAAGGCTGCCAGATCGATGATGCAGGGGTCCGCCATGTTCAAGGTGAGCAAGCGGTTGGCTCGCTTGCAGTCTGGGGTGTTTGGGCTGGCTCGGGCCATGGCGGCCAGCGATGATGATGTGTCTGGCAGCCAGGCGATGAGGTCGGGACCGGGGTTAGACAGCATGGACACGTCTGTCCTGGACGATGAAGAAGACCCTGTGCAGATTGCCAAAGAAGTTGACGATGAGGTTCTAGCCGAGCTTGGAGCTCTGCAGCAGGAGGCCGAGGAGCAGGATGCTGGCGAGGCATCAGCTCTGGGCATGTTACAGCCAGAGGCAGCCGCCGGAGGCGGTGATCTAAGCAAGACTCCAGACCAGAGCGCAACCAGCAAGGGGCAGCAGTACCGCCGGATTCGTATGGTGGGCTGTGACTTTCGACGAGCGTCCGATGCGGTGGCGATTGACCCAGCCAACCCATCTGGAGATTTCGTGCTTGACTTGGCCCAACCTTATCACCGCACGCTGGCAGAGCGCCTTTTGCGTGTAGCAGTGGAAAATGAGGACTGCGAGTTCCGTAAAGTGACCTTTTTACCCCCTTCTGGGGGCCTTCGACAATCGCATCTGGAGCCTGACTGGGAGCGCACCATTGAGCAGAGGCTGGCTCAGCTAGGGGAGCGGGTCGAGGCGCAGGAAGCAAGCCAGGGGGAGCGATCCGAGTATATGGCACTGCGTGAGGAGCTTGAAGCTGCTCGCACTGGCACCGGTTCATCATCAGTGCTGGCTGCAGAGGCAAGCGTAACGCACATGGATGCTGGTGCAGAGCACAAGGCCATGACCGGTCGCAGTAACCTGTTGGGTCGGCGTGCCAGCGCGGTTGGGGCAGCGGAAGAGATGGCCATGGCCCTTGCAGCAGTGACAGCAGAGCAGGAGGAAGCAAAGGCATCCTCGGCCACAGCCCCCCAGCCAGGATCGGCAGAAGCTCGTCGCGCAAAACCATTTTCAAAGCCCCTTAGTGTGCACGAGCATGCTGCAGAGCTCTTGGCCGACCCTGAGATTGCCAGCAAGGCAGCTGGTCATCGTGATACCAACAAGTCTGTCGGTGATTCCGCTTCTCATGGCAGTGGAACTCGCCCCTCAAGCAGCAGTGTTGGCGTGAGGAGTGGATCCGCACGCGCTGGGACTGCTGGGCCCGGTTCTGGTCGTCGCACATCGGTGAGCTCTGCTGGATCCCGTCCGGGGCGGCCGGGCTCACGGGGCACCGGTGCCGGTGATGGGAGTGGTGGCCGTGGTGAAGCGTCTGTATTCACTGAGGGTGGTGCACTGCATCCGCTAGGACAGGTATTGTATGGCCGTGGCACGCGCCTGGTAGTGCGGCGGATTCGCGAACGCACAAAACGGTCTTCGTCTCTGTGGTCGGCTGTTCGTACGCACATGTCAGATATTGCGCATCATGTTTTGCGCCAAGAAGCAGTTGCACAGCGGTCCTCAGCCGCAGCCAGTGGTGGCGATTGGCACGATTCTCATGGGTCACACTTGTTAGGCAGCCATCGAACAGCCACAGCGGCGCTCAGTCGAGGTGCAATGCCAGGCTTTGCAACCACAAATCCCTCTGGCGCAATCATCTCGGCCCATCTTGTGGCGGGAGCCACGCTTGCACCAGTCACCAGGCCCAAGTCAAGACAGCAGGTTTTGGGTCTGGGCGATGAGGTCAAGCTCGGGCGGGATGTTAAGCCAAGCGATGGGGCTGGGTCATCATCATCCCAAAGCAGCAGAGATGTTGATACTGATGCTGCAAGCTCCGTAGCTTCCTCGGCCGATACGGATAAGGATGTTACAGTACCTGGTGATGGTGGCGGGCGAAGCAAGCAGCGGAGAGGTTCTGCAGCAGCCAGATCCATGGGCATGTTACGAGCTATGCAGGAGCGTAGACGTGGATCTGTATCCGGCCAGGGCAAGGAGCGACCAATGGGACAAGATCTCGTTTACGAGGACGAGCAAGCTTCTGCAAGTGGCAAGGCCTTTGAACTGCCGTATGCTGGCAGGCTTGTTATTCGGGTGCGTGCTGGCTGGGTCGATCCGTCCAAGCTGCGGAAGCGCACTGATGACAACCGAAGACGACAGGCACGGGCTCGCCTGGAGGCGAAAAAGGCGGAGCTGGCACGCTTGCATCGGCTGCTTGGCCAGACGACCCAGGCTGGCAAGTCCGACGCGGCTAGCGCATCGCAAGCTATTTCGGATGCAGAAAAAGAATTGGAATCGGGAGCTGGAAGTTACGTGGAGACGCTGATTCATGTCCTATCGACTGATCCTGCAGGCCAGCGCAAGCCTGGCAAGACTACTAGCAGCGCCGGTGACAAGGGTAGCCGGCAAGCAGGAGCAGGCTTGCCTGCCAGTGCTGCCACGGACGAAGACGACAGGCTTGCAATCTTGAACTTGTCAGTACCGGACCTGTACCTTAGCTGTGCAGAGGCTGTGCGTTTGCTTGCAACCCCGCCTGTGAAAGCTGCTGAGATGGAGGAGCGAGTGCTCCTGGTCTCACGCCTGCTTGAGCGCATTGTGGACCCGTCCAATGTTCCAACACTGCTGCGTGCGGTGCTTCCTGATGATGAGCGTATGCGTGTCATGGCCCGTCTTGGGATTGCGCGGTTTCGGCTCTGTTTGGGTCTCAACACGGGGCGATATGTGCTCGACCTGTCCACGGCAGACGGGCGGCGAGTGCTGCAGCGCTTGTCTGCCGTGTCCAAAGAGGACAAGCAGTGGCTGGATACGCGCTTCCCCGGCCTTGATACCTCGCAGTGGGGCAACTTTGAACGGTTCCGCAATGCGGTGTTTGCAGGGCGTCCATTCAAGCTCACAGAGGGATGGGCTCGTAGTCCACCAAGCGCAGGCATTGTAGAGTTTGACTATGTGGATGCGAAGCGACCATCACCACAAGCAAAGCCAGTGCACTCGCTGCGCCTGGCACAGATGCTGCGTGGCTGTGGTTTTGATGCGTTTGCAGATCGTGTGCGCTCAGTGGAGCGCTCAGTCGCACAAGCGGCGAAGCGTGCGGCTGTCAAGGCATCGCAGCCAACCGAACCCAATGCACAGGGGGCGGCAGCAGCACTCATGAGACGGTCCACAAGCTTTGCTGACCAGACACCCGAGACCGCAGCTGCCCAAGAAGCTGCAAGCAGGGAGGCTGCAAGCAGGGAGGCTGCCGGTCTGCAGGCTGTGCTGGGGCTCGGGGCCATTGATTCTGAGCCCACACAGGCTGAGGAAGCAGTGGCCGTAGCAATTGCGCCAAAGCGAGACCTTCCAGCCGTGGTGTCGATCGAGAGCGGGGTGGCACACGCTGTTGTAGTGCCTGGCAGCGCAGTGACACAGGGCCGCCTGGATACGACAATGCCGGCAGACGAAACTGCAAAGCTTGAAAAGGCTCGCAAACTGCTGCTTCATGGCGCCAAAGCGCTCGCAGATGCCGATGCCCTCAAGCGCATTGGAGCAAGCAGTGCTACCCCAACCAACGCAGCAACAGTGGAGCGCGCCGAAGCAGCAGCAAAGATGGCTAGTGCATTCGCTGCGCCTGGCAAAGAGCCGTTGCGGGCAACAGACGAGGCTGCAGGATCGCTGCTTGTGGATCTCAACGGGCGCGGATTGCCGCAGATCCCGCAGTCAATCGATGCGGCTGAGGACGGAGGCAAAGCCAATCGGCTCATGGGAGCACTATCATCCACATGGAAGCCCGCACTCTCACCCGTATTCCCGCAGTCGCCACAAGAGGTGCTTGCAGGCATGGCAAACGCGTCTGCATCCATCCGTGCAGGGAAACGCGGAGTGCGCAGCAGAGGCAGCGTCAGCAGAGGCAGTGCAAGAAGGTCGTCAAACGGTCGAGCAGGCTCCGCTTCGGGTTCGCGCAAGGCTGGAAACAGCGGAAGCACAGCAACAGCATCAGCAAGCATGCCACCAACGTCCCTAGCCGTAGCAGCTCGAATTTCACGAGAACGAGAAGAGCGAGCAAGACAAGGAAACAGGCGCACTGGTGCATCTGCCAGCAGACCAGAAAACACAGCCCTGACCACCGCAGGATCCAGTTTTTTCGCCGCAGACTGGCATCGATGCGAGGTGTGCCACAGTCTGGATTGGCCCTGGTTTGACGAGGATCGTCGCGATCCCGTGGACAGAGCCCTGGCATCTGCAACAGCTCTCGATAGAGCCAGTCAGCGAGGGGGAAGCAATTCCAGTGGTGATGGGGGCACGGGGTGGCGGCTGGAAGAGGCAGTCGAAGCCCAAGCTCTGGAATTAGACCGCCTTTTGGCAGTGAAGCGACAAAACGAAACAGACAATGATGAGGCTGCAATACCATCCTCGTCATCCGTAGGCTTTGGCAAGCAACAGGCAATGGCACTGATTGGAGATGTGGTGCTGCCAATTGCTGCGTCAGCTGCTGAAGTTGCGCGAACTGCAATGGGAGCCAGTTCATCATCATCATCATCATCAAGTGGTGCTGCATCTGGTGGCAATGGATACGGTGATGTCCCTCCCCCGCCTGTGCCTCCACCTCCTCAGGCGCCACAGCCACCTGCATATCCAGTCCAAGCAGCTGGATATGGGGCTGGAACGAGCTATGGTGGTGGCTACGGCGCGCAGTGATGAGCATGTGCGAGGATTGAAATTACATAAAACCATTTCCCGCTCAACGCATAGTGTGGATCAATCACCTGTTACACAATTTTCAATCAGTTGATGGAATGCAAACGACACAATCGATAGAGAGACTGACAGACATTCATCATATCAATCGCAGTTCACAATGAAACGGAGGGCGCGGATCCTATTGAGGCGAAGCTGATCGCTTCACCAGACATCAACCTTCAGCTGCCGCAGACGCTGCTGCAGCAGCAGTCGCTGGATGTTGCTCATTGTCGGAGGACCTGGCTGAGAGCTTGTGGGCATTGGCTTTTGCTCGATCAATGTCTGCTTGATGCTCTTCTAACAAGGTGAGGAGATCTGGTACCAGGGCGACTTTGTGCGATTTGGCGCCGTCCGTCTTGCGCATAACAGCAAGCCGCCGCAGGATCTCAATGAAATCGGGTCGGTCTTCAGGGTCTTCTTGCCAGCATTGTGTCATGAGTTCTGCATAGTTTTTGGGGCAGAATGTAGGGATCTTTGGACGTTTTCCCTTATGCGCAACTGCCATGGCGAGATCCACATCCTGGTCTTCACCAGGGTATGGCTCCTCACGCGATACGAGTTGCCACATCATGATGCCGAACGAAAAAACATCAACTTTGTCCGTGTACTTTAGCATCTTGACAATCTCGGGAGCTGTCCAAGCTGGAGAGCCACACGGTGTCATGGGCTGCTCGCTGTCACTCGTCTCCTCCCTCTCCTTGCGAACGATGCGAGATAGTCCAAAGTCTGCCAACAGCGCATTGAACGACCCATCCACAAGCACATTTGCAAGCTTGAGATCCCTCTGGATGACGCGTGCGCGGATGTGCAAAAACCGACAGCCGCGCGCAATGTCATGAGCAAACCGTGTGATGAGCTTAAAGGTAATATTGACTCCCAGCTCCTTGTGAATAGAAGCGGGTGCGGTGATAAAGCTCATGAGATCACCGTTGGGACAGAACGGAGTGATGATGGCAAACTTGCGAGCAGGGGCGTCAATCACAACAGCTTGAAGGCTCAGAATGTTTGGATGGTGGATCTGTGCCATGATTGCACATTCACGGCGAAACCGCTGGAGGAATCCTTCCTCTAGACAGACATCTGGCTTTGCCAGCTTGATTGCGCAGTCGACGCCCAAGAACTCTCCTCGAAACACCTTTCCGAAACTGCCCTCGCCAATAGCCTTTGAGATGTGTATCTCCGACCATGCAACGCTGGCAATCTGCGACAAATATTGATCCTCCACCTCCTTTTCCGTCCTGGGAGCAGCTGCCATCCTCAAGCGGCGTTTCTCGATGATCTCAGCTCCGTCATCAACATGGTCTTGAGATTCTGCTGTTGAATCTGGACGACGTGCACTGTGGGAAGTCAAGCCACGCCCCGAATCGGTCATGCGCCGCATGCTGTTGGGCCCAGAGAGTCCCGCAACACCGCCACCAACAGAGCGCGGTCGTTCAGCGCTCTTTGCTGTGAGTGCAGCCGTCTCCAGACGAGGTACATGCGGACGACCCTTGGACCCCGATGCAGCAGACGAGGAGGTAACAATTTCCACCGTGCCCGAATCGTCCGTAGTTGGAATGCTGTGAGGCTTGACAGACTCGTTGCTGTCCCTGGATGCGCATGGTAGTGTCAAAGCTGATGTCAAGGACTGGCCGGTAATCCCCGCCAGGTGTCCCTTCCACACCCCATACCGATATGTGTACATGGATAGCCCCATACCAAGCAATATTGTCACCAGAAGCACCGCCACGAACGTTTCCGTCGATACAGTGTCAGACATGATGCACGACGAAGCGGCCCACGCAGCTGATCAGTCGGCTCTTCGGACACAAGTGCCACGTTATCGGCACGATACACGCGAAAAGACTGCTAGGAACACGCCAAGTATGCCCGATCGATGAGAGTGTCGT
>CALZMX010024944.1:0-10391 GCA_945788115.1 Cafeteria burkhardae | reverse complement strand
AACTGGCTGGAGTTGGAGGAGGTGTATCGCCCTAGTGCTACTGGTGGTGGCCTGGATGTGGCACAGGTATTGGCAGCAGCCGCAGCAGCTGGAGTGGCTGCAGAGGGCAGTACCTCGCTCTCGCAGCATGCCAAGCAGACCTCTACCTTTGCCGCTACAGTGGGATTTGGCCAAAAGTCTCAAGAACTCGCCACTGTGCTCTCCAGCGGCAACCTCACTGCCGATGCCTCGATTGCCTCCTCTGTCGACCATACGGGCGGTGTTGTGAGCAATGTCATTGCAGGCTCTGCAGGGGCTGTTCGAGCCGTGAAGGAGACGGCTAATGCTCTTGGTCTTGGTGGAGGCGGCACAGGGCGTAAAGGACTTGATCGAACTCATCGATCGCCCTTTTTGGGTGTCATGGCCAGGACAGAGCTTGCTAAGAATGAGCTTGCCGTGTCAAAGCGAGTTCGGGCGAGAACGACATGGAACCGAATCGCATTTACTGTCGGTGGTACCAGTTCAACGACTGATCATCCTGATGACGACGCTGTTACGGGGTTGACGCATGTCAGCTCTTCCTATGATATGCGTGGGCAATCGAGCAATCTTGGTGTTACTTCTGGTAGACCTTTGTTAGCAGCAGCAACGGACGAACAGCAATCAGGAGTCCCAAACATGCAGGCGATTGCAGGACATCCTTACGAAGTGATTCAGTCGTATTTGCTTTGGCGGCTACAGACAACCACAAGCGAGTATGATGCCAGCTGGAGGGCAGCTGCCTATGCGACGGATGACGGCCTATCAGATGCTATTACAGGATACACTGGGCGTGCCCTTGGTGGAGATGCGCCTCTTGGCAAGCAACCTCATGGTGGAGTTGCTCCCAGAATGCTTGGCGTTGTTGATACAATGACCCAGCTGCTTGGGACTGCTAGCAGTGTGGGGCCACAAAGTCCAATGCACAGCAGGAAGTCTGCTGCCAGCCGAGCCTTTCGTGATCGAGCAAGTCGACCAGGCGGTGTCGGGGCCAACAACAAGATCCAAGCAGGGCAGAAAGCCTGGGGTCGTGGGACCAGGCGGCGGCGTTTCGGCCAATCTGAGAGAGAGTCTCGCACTGCTGTGGGTCAGGCTGGTGAACTGAGCTGGAAAGGGTTGAGGAAGGAGAAGCTCCAACGTGCCAGGCGTGCCGGTATGACTTCTGAAGAGCGTGAGCGAGAGAGACAAGCCGAGCTACTCCGCACAGGTGGACGGCGTGAGGCCTGGGATACTTTTGATGACGACAGCGTAGCCTCTGGTGGCATTGGTGGTGATGGTAGGGGTCAATCTGTGCCTGCTTCTCCCGCAGCTGCAATTGAAGAGGCTGAGCTTGCAGGCACTTTACGTAGCAAGATCTGGCCAGGGACTGGCAGTGCCGGTGCAGCGAAGCGGCGGGCCAGAGGCAATTCCTCGGCCAGCTCTCACAGTGGGGGTGTTGGTGGCGGGCGTGAGCGCACCAGCAGTGGACAGAGAGCCTCGGACAGTCTCGATGATTCTCGACACGAAGGAAGCGATGCTGGAGGCTTGAATGTCTATTTTGGTCCATCTGGCAAGCAAGCCCTGGCTCGGGCATACGGTGGCGTGAGAGCGGCAGAAGCTCCATTGCGACAGACTGTGGAAGTCGCAAAAGCAGCAAAATTGCAAGATCGTCTTCGGAGGAGCCGAGGAGGCGATTCAGACTCGACAAATAGCAGCAACAGCAGCAGTGATGATGATGATGATGATGGTAGCAATGCTGACCGCCATCGTGATTCTGTGGTGTTGAGCGTCTACCGTACAGAGGAACCAGCATTGCCTGTGGTAGATGAGTCTCTTGCCAGTGAGGCCTCTCGACTCAGCGACAAGACCACCCCTGGAGGACGACAGCAGTCACGACCAACAATCACCACTGAGTCGCAGTCTGGAGGTAGGATTGTGAAAGGACGATTTTCAGCCAATGTGCTGCTATTCCCTCTCCCCACTGGTACTGGCCATTCTCCTGGTAGCGCTGGTCATGATGGTGATGACCAAAATGCCCCTGCAGCGCCTCTGAACCAGGACACGCTGCTGCCGCAAGGCACAGATGCTCAGCGCACTCGTGGTGGTAGTAGTAGAATTAATAGCACTAGTAGTAAATATCGGCAGGGCGTCAATCGTCACGGCAGTACTTCTGCCGATGCGTCATTGATGGCTCTGTCTGCTATTGCTCCATCACAGGTGCCCAGTCGATTGATGCTGGACTATGCTGCCAAGGCATCCATATGGCCGTCCACAGAAGGGCAGTCTCGTGAAGCCGCTGTAAGCTTGTCAGAGACGTTCACAGAGCATGCCGCATCATTGTCCAATACTGATGCGGTCCGCGGCAATCTAGCCAAGGATCTGGCAACTGCAGCCCGAATTCGGACCGACAGCGGCGCACGACCGGATGATGGCTCGGCACTTGCGAGTCCACGCAGCGAGACACAGGTGAGAGCTCGCGGAGGATCTGTCGCGTCGTCTGTGGCTGATGCGCGGCGCTCTCTGCGTCAGTCTGTTCCTGTCATGTCGCACGAGCGGTCCATACGAAAGGGACCGCTCAAGCCCATACACCCCCCCAGGCCGGATATGTGGCTTGCTGCTGGCAGCAATGCAGCTGGAGTTGGACGCCAAGGCTCCGAGGTTGCGTTTGGTGTTGGTGCTGGGTCGATGGATGCAAGACCTCACTTTGACTCAACCACTGCTGCTTCACTGGTTGCTAGAGATAATAGACAAGCATTCCAAGAGACACAGTCGGCTATGACTGCGTTTGCTAGAGCGTGTGTGCTGGCTGGCGTGCCCCCAGAGGCCCTGCTTGTGCGTAAGACACAGTCCACCACGCTCAATCTTGGTCACTTTGGGGTTGGTGACGTGCGAGCCAGCGCTTTGGCAGTGGGACTTGCAGATCTTCCGCGTTTGCAAGTGTTGAATGCCGCTGATAACCGATTGACTGGAGCTGGTACTGTGGCAATTGCCAGGGCCGTGGGCCAGAGGCGGGACACCACAAGCCTTTTGTTGAGTGAGAACCGACCAGGGGCTGCGGGAATTGAAGCCCTTGCTGCGATCGTGGCTCGACGAAAGGAACACCGCGACAAGCACCAAGGGCTTAGCAGCACTACGAGATCATCAGCATCGGTATTTGGCACGAGTGGAGCAGCAAGAGCAGAAGCTGTGCAACAGATGGTGAACACGAGGCTGCCAGCGTCGGCAGTGCCTGTTGTTCGGCTGCGAAGACTAGATCTTGACAACTGCAAGCTCACAACCCCGCTCGTGACTCCTCTGATTGAGGCTGTTGGGGTCGCGAAGAGCTTGCTCCGTCTCTCGCTCCGATCTAATTCGATCAATGAGGCGGGTGCCAGGCTTCTTGCCAGCGCACTGGCAGAAGGCTCAAGTCTCCGACACCTGTTTCTTGGGTACAATGACCTGTCTTCTGCTGGTAGCAAGGCCATTGCCGAGGCAGCTGCACAGGGCTTAACGCCACTACGCACGCTGGACTTGTCATGGTGCTCTGTGGACAACGAGGCTGCCGGTGCGCTTGCAGGGCTAGTATCCTCGTCCACTTCGCTGCGTGCTCTTTTGTTGGCCAACAATCGTATTGGTCCAGCTGGGGCCACACTCCTTGCAGATGGCCTTGGCGAAAACGGATCTCTCTACCTGTTGGATTTGTCCTATTGTCCTGTTGGTGCACAGGGCGCTCGTATGCTGCTGCAGCAGCTCAGTTTGCCAATTGATGAAACAACAGTGGGCCAGCAGACTCGACAGGCCAGGGAGCAGCTGGTCAAGGCCCAGCAAGAGTCTGCAGCCGCTGCAAACCGTGCAGCAAAGGCTGCCAGATCGATGATGCAGGGGTCCGCCATGTTCAAGGTGAGCAAGCGGTTGGCTCGCTTGCAGTCTGGGGTGTTTGGGCTGGCTCGGGCCATGGCGGCCAGCGATGATGATGTGTCTGGCAGCCAGGCGATGAGGTCGGGACCGGGGTTAGACAGCATGGACACGTCTGTCCTGGACGATGAAGAAGACCCTGTGCAGATTGCCAAAGAAGTTGACGATGAGGTTCTAGCCGAGCTTGGAGCTCTGCAGCAGGAGGCCGAGGAGCAGGATGCTGGCGAGGCATCAGCTCTGGGCATGTTACAGCCAGAGGCAGCCGCCGGAGGCGGTGATCTAAGCAAGACTCCAGACCAGAGCGCAACCAGCAAGGGGCAGCAGTACCGCCGGATTCGTATGGTGGGCTGTGACTTTCGACGAGCGTCCGATGCGGTGGCGATTGACCCAGCCAACCCATCTGGAGATTTCGTGCTTGACTTGGCCCAACCTTATCACCGCACGCTGGCAGAGCGCCTTTTGCGTGTAGCAGTGGAAAATGAGGACTGCGAGTTCCGTAAAGTGACCTTTTTACCACCTACCGGTGGCCTTCGACAATCGCATCTGGAGCCTGACTGGGAGCGCACCATTGAGCAGAGGCTGGCTCAGCTAGGGGAGCGGGTCGAGGCGCAGGAAGCAAGCCAGGGGGAGCGATCCGAGTATATGGCACTGCGTGAGGAGCTTGAAGCTGCTCGCACTGGCACCGGTTCATCATCAGTGCTGGCTGCAGAGGCAAGCGTAACGCACATGGATGCTGGTGCAGAGCACAAGGCCATGACCGGTCGCAGTAACCTGTTGGGTCGGCGTGCCAGCGCGGTTGGGGCAGCGGAAGAGATGGCCATGGCCCTTGCAGCAGTGACAGCAGAGCAGGAGGAAGCAAAGGCATCCTCGGCCACAGCCCCCCAGCCAGGATCGGCAGAAGCTCGTCGCGCAAAACCATTTTCAAAGCCCCTTAGTGTGCACGAGCATGCTGCAGAGCTCTTGGCCGACCCTGAGATTGCCAGCAAGGCAGCTGGTCATCGTGATACCAACAAGTCTGTCGGTGATTCCGCTTCTCATGGCAGTGGAACTCGCCCCTCAAGCAGCAGTGTTGGCGTGAGGAGTGGATCCGCACGCGCTGGGACTGCTGGGCCCGGTTCTGGTCGTCGCACATCGGTGAGCTCTGCTGGATCCCGTCCGGGGCGGCCGGGCTCACGGGGCACCGGCACCGGTGATGGGAGTGGTGGCCGTGGTGAAGCGTCTGTATTCACTGAGGGTGGTGCACTGCATCCGCTAGGACAGGTATTGTATGGCCGTGGCACGCGCCTGGTAGTGCGGCGGATTCGCGAACGCACAAAACGGTCTTCGTCTCTGTGGTCGGCTGTTCGTACGCACATGTCAGATATTGCGCATCATGTTTTGCGCCAAGAAGCAGTTGCACAGCGGTCCTCAGCCGCAGCCAGTGGTGGCGATTGGCACGATTCTCATGGGTCACACTTGTTAGGCAGCCATCGAACAGCCACAGCGGCGCTCAGTCGAGGTGCAATGCCAGGCTTTGCAACCACAAATCCCTCTGGCGCAATCATCTCGGCCCATCTTGTGGCGGGAGCCACGCTTGCACCAGTCACCAGGCCCAAGTCAAGACAGCAGGTTTTGGGTCTGGGCGATGAGGTCAAGCTCGGGCGGGATGTTAAGCCAAGCGATGGGGCTGGGTCATCATCATCCCAAAGCAGCAGAGATGTTGATACTGATGCTGCAAGCTCCGTAGCTTCCTCGGCCGATACGGATAAGGATGTTACAGTACCTGGTGATGGTGGCGGGCGAAGCAAGCAGCGGAGAGGTTCTGCAGCAGCCAGATCCATGGGCATGTTACGAGCTATGCAGGAGCGTAGACGTGGATCTGTATCCGGCCAGGGCAAGGAGCGACCAATGGGACAAGATCTCGTTTACGAGGACGAGCAAGCTTCTGCAAGTGGCAAGGCCTTTGAACTGCCGTATGCTGGCAGGCTTGTTATTCGGGTGCGTGCTGGCTGGGTCGATCCGTCCAAGCTGCGGAAGCGCACTGATGACAACCGAAGACGACAGGCACGGGCTCGCCTGGAGGCGAAAAAGGCGGAGCTGGCACGCTTGCATCGGCTGCTTGGCCAGACGACCCAGGCTGGCAAGTCCGACGCGGCTAGCGCATCGCAAGCTATTTCGGATGCAGAAAAAGAATTGGAATCGGGAGCTGGAAGTTACGTGGAGACGCTGATTCATGTCCTATCGACTGATCCTGCAGGCCAGCGCAAGCCTGGCAAGACTACTAGCAGCGCCGGTGACAAGGGTAGCCGGCAAGCAGGAGCAGGCTTGCCTGCCAGTGCTGCCACGGACGAAGACGACAGGCTTGCAATCTTGAACTTGTCAGTACCGGACCTGTACCTTAGCTGTGCAGAGGCTGTGCGTTTGCTTGCAACCCCGCCTGTGAAAGCTGCTGAGATGGAGGAGCGAGTGCTCCTGGTCTCACGCCTGCTTGAGCGCATTGTGGACCCGTCCAATGTTCCAACACTGCTGCGTGCGGTGCTTCCTGATGATGAGCGTATGCGTGTCATGGCCCGTCTTGGGATTGCGCGGTTTCGGCTCTGTTTGGGTCTCAACACGGGGCGATATGTGCTCGACCTGTCCACGGCAGACGGGCGGCGAGTGCTGCAGCGCTTGTCTGCCGTGTCCAAAGAGGACAAGCAGTGGCTGGATACGCGCTTCCCCGGCCTTGATACCTCGCAGTGGGGCAACTTTGAACGGTTCCGCAATGCGGTGTTTGCAGGGCGTCCATTCAAGCTCACAGAGGGATGGGCTCGTAGTCCACCAAGCGCAGGCATTGTAGAGTTTGACTATGTGGATGCGAAGCGACCATCACCACAAGCAAAGCCAGTGCACTCGCTGCGCCTGGCACAGATGCTGCGTGGCTGTGGTTTTGATGCGTTTGCAGATCGTGTGCGCTCAGTGGAGCGCTCAGTCGCACAAGCGGCGAAGCGTGCGGCTGTCAAGGCATCGCAGCCAACCGAACCCAATGCACAGGGGGCGGCAGCAGCACTCATGAGACGGTCCACAAGCTTTGCTGACCAGACACCCGAGACCGCAGCTGCCCAAGAAGCAGCTGCCCAAGAAGCTGCAAGCAGGGAGGCTGCAAGCAGGGAGGCTGCCGGTCTGCAGGCTGTGCTGGGGCTCGGGGCCATTGATTCTGAGCCCACACAGGCTGAGGAAGCAGTGGCCGTAGCAATTGCGCCAAAGCGAGACCTTCCAGCCGTGGTGTCGATCGAGAGCGGGGTGGCACACGCTGTTGTAGTGCCTGGCAGCGCAGTGACACAGGGCCGCCTGGATACGACAATGCCGGCAGACGAAACTGCAAAGCTTGAAAAGGCTCGCAAACTGCTGCTTCATGGCGCCAAAGCGCTCGCAGATGCCGATGCCCTCAAGCGCATTGGAGCAAGCAGTGCTACCCCAACCAACGCAGCAACAGTGGAGCGCGCCGAAGCAGCAGCAAAGATGGCTAGTGCATTCGCTGCGCCTGGCAAAGAGCCGTTGCGGGCAACAGACGAGGCTGCAGGATCGCTGCTTGTGGATCTCAACGGGCGCGGATTGCCGCAGATCCCGCAGTCAATCGATGCGGCTGAGGACGGAGGCAAAGCCAATCGGCTCATGGGAGCACTATCATCCACATGGAAGCCCGCACTCTCACCCGTATTCCCGCAGTCGCCACAAGAGGTGCTTGCAGGCATGGCAAACGCGTCTGCATCCATCCGTGCAGGGAAACGCGGAGTGCGCAGCAGAGGCAGCGTCAGCAGAGGCAGTGCAAGAAGGTCGTCAAACGGTCGAGCAGGCTCCGCTTCGGGTTCGCGCAAGGCTGGAAACAGCGGAAGCACAGCAACAGCATCAGCAAGCATGCCACCAACGTCCCTAGCCGTAGCAGCTCGAATTTCACGAGAACGAGAAGAGCGAGCAAGACAAGGAAACAGGCGCACTGGTGCATCTGCCAGCAGACCAGAAAACACAGCCCTGACCACCGCAGGATCCAGTTTTTTCGCCGCAGACTGGCATCGATGCGAGGTGTGCCACAGTCTGGATTGGCCCTGGTTTGACGAGGATCGTCGCGATCCCGTGGACAGAGCCCTGGCATCTGCAACAGCTCTCGATAGAGCCAGTCAGCGAGGGGGAAGCAATTCCAGTGGTGATGGGGGCACGGGGTGGCGGCTGGAAGAGGCAGTCGAAGCCCAAGCTCTGGAATTAGACCGCCTTTTGGCAGTGAAGCGACAAAACGAAACAGACAATGATGAGGCTGCAATACCATCCTCGTCATCCGTAGGCTTTGGCAAGCAACAGGCAATGGCACTGATTGGAGATGTGGTGCTGCCAATTGCTGCGTCAGCTGCTGAAGTTGCGCGAACTGCAATGGGAGCCAGTTCATCATCATCATCATCATCAAGTGGTGCTGCATCTGGTGGCAATGGATACGGTGATGTCCCTCCCCCGCCTGTGCCTCCACCTCCTCAGGCGCCACAGCCACCTGCATATCCAGTCCAAGCAGCTGGATATGGGGCTGGAACGAGCTATGGTGGTGGCTACGGCGCGCAGTGATGAGCATGTGCGAGGATTGAAATTACATAAAACCATTTCCCGCTCAACGCATAGTGTGGATCAATCACCTGTTACACAATTTTCAATCAGTTGATGGAATGCAAACGACACAATCGATAGAGAGACTGACAGACATTCATCATATCAATCGCAGTTCACAATGAAACGGAGGGCGCGGATCCTATTGAGGCGAAGCTGATCGCTTCACCAGACATCAACCTTCAGCTGCCGCAGACGCTGCTGCAGCAGCAGTCGCTGGATGTTGCTCATTGTCGGAGGACCTGGCTGAGAGCTTGTGGGCATTGGCTTTTGCTCGATCAATGTCTGCTTGATGCTCTTCTAACAAGGTGAGGAGATCTGGTACCAGGGCGACTTTGTGCGATTTGGCGCCGTCCGTCTTGCGCATAACAGCAAGCCGCCGCAGGATCTCAATGAAATCGGGTCGGTCTTCAGGGTCTTCTTGCCAGCATTGTGTCATGAGTTCTGCATAGTTTTTGGGGCAGAATGTAGGGATCTTTGGACGTTTTCCCTTATGCGCAACTGCCATGGCGAGATCCACATCCTGGTCTTCACCAGGGTATGGCTCCTCACGCGATACGAGTTGCCACATCATGATGCCGAACGAAAAAACATCAACTTTGTCCGTGTACTTTAGCATCTTGACAATCTCGGGAGCTGTCCAAGCTGGAGAGCCACACGGTGTCATGGGCTGCTCGCTGTCACTCGTCTCCTCCCTCTCCTTGCGAACGATGCGAGATAGTCCAAAGTCTGCCAACAGCGCATTGAACGACCCATCCACAAGCACATTTGCAAGCTTGAGATCCCTCTGGATGACGCGTGCGCGGATGTGCAAAAACCGACAGCCGCGCGCAATGTCATGAGCAAACCGTGTGATGAGCTTAAAGGTAATATTGACTCCCAGCTCCTTGTGAATAGAAGCGGGTGCGGTGATAAAGCTCATGAGATCACCGTTGGGACAGAACGGAGTGATGATGGCAAACTTGCGAGCAGGGGCGTCAATCACAACAGCTTGAAGGCTCAGAATGTTTGGATGGTGGATCTGTGCCATGATTGCACATTCACGGCGAAACCGCTGGAGGAATCCTTCCTCTAGACAGACATCTGGCTTTGCCAGCTTGATTGCGCAGTCGACGCCCAAGAACTCTCCTCGAAACACCTTTCCGAAACTGCCCTCGCCAATAGCCTTTGAGATGTGTATCTCCGACCATGCAACGCTGGCAATCTGCGACAAATATTGATCCTCCACCTCCTTTTCCGTCCTGGGAGCAGCTGCCATCCTCAAGCGGCGTTTCTCGATGATCTCAGCTCCGTCATCAACATGGTCTTGAGATTCTGCTGTTGAATCTGGACGACGTGCACTGTGGGAAGTCAAGCCACGCCCCGAATCGGTCATGCGCCGCATGCTGTTGGGCCCAGAGAGTCCCGCAACACCGCCACCAACAGAGCGCGGTCGTTCAGCGCTCTTTGCTGTGAGTGCAGCCGTCTCCAGACGAGGTACATGCGGACGACCCTTGGACCCCGATGCAGCAGACGAGGAGGTAACAATTTCCACCGTGCCCGAATCGTCCGTAGTTGGAATGCTGTGAGGCTTGACAGACTCGTTGCTGTCCCTGGATGCGCATGGTAGTGTCAAAGCTGATGTCAAGGACTGGCCGGTAATCCCCGCCAGGTGTCCCTTCCACACCCCATACCGATATGTGTACATGGATAGCCCCATACCAAGCAATATTGTCACCAGAAGCACCGCCACGAACGTTTCCGTCGATACAGTGTCAGACATGATGCACGACGAAGCGGCCCACGCAGCTGATCAGTCGGCTCTTCGGACACAAGTGCCACGTTATCGGCACGATACACGCGAAAAGACTGCTAGGAACACGCCAAGTATGCCCGATCGATGAGAGTGTCGT
>CALZMX010024671.1:0-11214 GCA_945788115.1 Cafeteria burkhardae | reverse complement strand
CACGCACAACCTGAAACGTTCAGGACCACCTTTAGTGAATGGCCTCTTTCAAGGCATCCACCGGCAGACGAGGCCGATCAGATGCCAGCTCGGGCACCAAGGCTCGGGCTGATCAGGACTCACCAGAGGCGTTGATGGAGCAGTTGGTGCTAGAAATGGCCGAGCGCGACTTGTTTGACAGCTTGCGGCCACACCTGCAACGGGAGAAGATCCTGACGGATCCGACAGGAACCATGCCGATTCGCCGCGATATGCTCAAGGCCTTGGCACGGAAATGGAACCTTCACAAAGAGCCTGGCTTCTGGACCAAGCACCGCGACACTCTGCGCCTTGCTATGGTGCTAGCGGAGCACGGATCCGCTCGTGAAGCACTGCGGCGAGAGGCACACGCGCGTTCGGCTGCAAGCTCAAGCAGCGGTGCCGCCGCTGGAGGCAGCAGCTCCCTGACTTCAGGCGCAACACAGTCTCGACTTGTGCTTGCAGGGAAGCGTCCGCAAAGCTCTCCCAGCGATGAAGACCCGAAAGCCGGCATTCGTGCCCTGCGGCGTGCGCTAAGGCCCTACTATGGCGACATGTTCAGCCAGCATGGAGACTACTCCGACTCCCTCTTGTATCTGAGCAGACAGGAACCCAAAGCTGCTGCGGGCGACTATGCCCGTGGTCTTGCTGTTGAGACACAGCCCTCAGCTGTGCGTGAGAGAGGCGACGAGATGAATGACTTTCTCAGCGAATTTGAAGCAGAAGGAGAGCGTATCAGGGTGGAAGAGGAGCAGGAGGAGGAGCGCAAGGCCGCTGAAGAGGCGGCAGCAGAGGCTGCAAGACGCGGTGTCCCGCGTCCCTCCGCTAGGACTGACAGTGGCCCTCCACTGCGATCTTCTGCAAGCCGTGGAGGCAATGGCGTGGATCTGCTTGGACGCACAGCGGGTGATGGGTCTGCAGACACAGAGAGAGACGCGTCTGGTGGCAATGCTGGTGGCAACACTGGTGGTGGGATTGAGGCCAGTGCCTCTATGCGTGTCCGCAGACGAGCAGCAGCATCAGTCCCTCAGGAAAGCACTTTAGAGGACCTTGCAGGTGCTGGCTCTGCAAGGTACAAGGCCAGGCACCTGTCATACGATCACAACTCTGAAAGCGGCGGTGGTGACAGTGAGCGCGGTGACGATATGGACCCAGCGCTGTTGGGCGGCTATGAGGGCGCTGGGGGCCTCATGCACGATGGATCACGCGATCATGGTGGCAGCGATTACGGAGATGGCATGCATGGTGGTATTAGGTCTGATCATGGATTTGATGATGGTCTTGATGGTGCCAGAGGTGTGGCTAGACCGTTTGCAGGCGGTGCCGGAACCGTGTCTGGCTTGTCAGCCGGCCTCACTATGGCTATGACACAGGTGTCAGGCATGATGGGTGGTGCTGGACCTACTGGTGGGCCGGCGCTGCGTAGACAGTGTGCCATTGCCCTGCGTGACCTCAGCAGAAGGCCCAATGCACGTCCATTTGTGCTTGCGGAAGGAGCGCAGAGAGCCCTTCTTGCAGCCCTGCAGGAAGCAGAAGATGATGCGACCCGACTGGACTGTCTGGCTGCCCTGTGTAACCTCACGGCGGTGCCCTCCGCCGAATCTGGCATTCAGGCCCACTTCCAGCCACTGTCCTACGGTGAAGAGTCAAAAGGCACCTCATTTGTTGGTGAAGCGAGCGCCCAATCGAGACAGGGACGATCCAAGCACGATGATGGACATTCTGCAGCATCTGATGAATTTGACACTGTTCCTGATCCAACACTGGATGCAGGTGTTGTTGCAGTGCTCGGTGACTTTGCTCGCGCTATGGGCAATGGACAGGCCGTGGATCCGACAGATTTGGAGGTGCGATGCATGCTTGCAACGGCGCTATTCAACATTACAGCAGTCCGTGGATTCCGTGAGCGTGCGATTGCAGAGGGTATTGTGCCTGCGCTGCTCACTCTCATGCTGCCATCCACCAGACAGGTGGCCCGCAAAGGCTACCCCGTATCCCTAGAGGCAACAGTATCCGTGCTGGATGGGAAGATTCTGTCAAACAAAGCCACAATGCTGGCTGCAGCCTCTGCTGCTTCTGACTCACAGGACGAGGATGCCCCGCTTGGCAGGGATATGACGAGTGCAGGTGGTGATGGAAATGACCGTGCAACTGAAGGACGGTATGAAGACGCCGGTGCCGACGCTGAGGCAAAGGCGCAAGATTCAGGCAGAAGTGGTGACGCTGACGCCTTGATGCGCGATGCAGACGGCAAGGACCAAGATGATGGTGATGTCCACGGCATGCCAACAGCTGCAGGCACTGCAGCAGACATGCAACAGAGCGGTGATGCCGCAATGGCGCATGCTGGCTCCCCTCTTGAAAGTGACAGGTTTGGTCTCGCTCTGGCAGCTGCGGATGCGTACTGCCTTGCTTGCTGCACCCGAGGGCTTTGCAATGTGAGCGGTGCTGCCCGTGGAGCCGAAGCCATTGTTGCCTCAGGCGTGGTGGCAACACTCTGCAGTCTGTGGGACTTCTTGACACATGGTCTGCGCGGTGCGATTGCCTCCCACATCATCTATAACCTCACCAGAACCCGCTCGGCTGCCCGCAAGGTAGCAGAAGAAGGAGGAGTGCTCATCCTGCGTGACACCATGGTTAGCATCGCAGAGATGCAATACCCAGCTGTTGTGCAGGCAGCTGATAGTAGTGGCACCAGTAGCAGCAGCGTCTCTCCAAGACCAATTCTCAGGTCCAAGTCAGGCAGCAGCAAGGCGGCAGAGGCTCTTTCGCCTGAGCAATCATTCGTGTTCAGACGATCAGCTCTCGCTCTGTGTCGACTCACTCGTGATGACCATGCGGCGACTGTAGTGCTTCGAACACGTGCTACCCTTGCACTCTGTCTTGGTGCGCTTGTGCCACTGGATGCCACACCCCCACTGCCACACGAAGCATTACGGGCTGAGGCTGCAGCAGCAGAAGAAGCAGCAGATGCCCTTGAGCGAGACACTGACGGCATTGATGAGGCAACACGAGCTGCAGTTGCGGCCACAAAAGCCGCAGCCGCAGCAGCCGCAGCATCTGCCTCCGCTCATGGAGGTGCAGGCAAGCGCAGCACTGCCGCATCAGATCCAGCAGCCCCAAAGCTATCTGCTGACCCAGAGCGTGTTTTTGCCACTGCTGATGGCGTTGGAGTTGCCCACTCAAGCGGGCTGAGTGCAGGTGGCGCGGGTGCAGGATCCGTGCTAAGCGCAGCACACGTGCGCAGGCGGGTAGCTGGTGCATTGTGCCGTCTCTCGTGGCGAGCAGATCGCAATGCAGCTGCAGTTGCATGCACTGGCGGTGCTCTTGCAAGCCTCATCCTCTGTGGTGATGGGGCAGCACGTAAAGTTGCCTTGACAGCAGCCTCTAACTTCATGCGACACCCGGCAGCCGCAGCCTGTGTGATCCGTGACGGCCTCCTGGCTGTGCTTGTTGCAGCAACAGCTCCGGAGCACAGTGCTGTGCAGACTCGCATCGCAACACAAGCACCAGAGATGGCAGCCAGCCTCTCAGCGCTTCGAGCATCGCCCACTTGGGACAGGGAGGCGTACCTGGCACTACTAGCACTCTACAACGCGTCTTGCCATGCTCCAATCCGCCGAGTGCTGTTGAAGCTGCGAGGATCAGATGTGGTGCAGGCGTGCGTTGCTTTAGAGGCGGGCACAACTGTGTCTGCGTGCCTTGCAATTGCCGTTGCGCATTCATCAGGCACAGCTCTGCCCTCAGAGACACTGCTGCTGCTAGATGCACCTGATGCAGAAGACTCAACGGCTCGTGATCCCTTCAAGTCGGATAGCTACGATGCAACTGCCCATCATGATGCTGATGATGAAACGGATACAAGCCTTTCACTCCCCGTGCTCGCTGCACTGGTGGAGGCGGCACGCCAAGGCACTGAACGTGTCAAGGCAGCCAGATTGCGCGGGGAGCAGCCAGAGGTGGACTTGTCGGATGTCGATCATACTGCCACTGGCAATGGTATGCGAAGCACCCTGTCCGGAGCAACCACTGGCTCTGCATCTCCAGATGACTTCTTCTCGGGCTCTGTAGGCGGCTCTCCTCAGCATCATGCCTCGCATGACAGCCCACCCCGCCGTCTTGCAAGGGCTATGACTCCCAAAACGCCAGCAGTGCTGGCTGATGGCATGGAAGCACCGCCCGGCGCGCCGCTGTGGCATCTCTGCCTTCTTTCATTCTCACTGGCAACTATAAGGAACCTATCTGCTGAGGCAGGCTATCAGGCGCGCCTGCTTGCGGCAGGCTGCCTTCCTCGCCTGATGACCGTGCTCAAGGCGCATCGCATCCCTGGCTCGGTGAGCTCAGCTGACACTGATCCGCGTGCCAGGAGACAGCGTAACCCACTGACAGGCAAGCTGTTGACTGAGCGTGACAATTGGGATTGTCCGTATCCTCTTCACTGCGTATCAGACGCTATTCATGCGATTGCCAACCTCGCACACGACGTGAGCTGTCGCACGGAGATTGCCAAAGGTGGATGCCTTGCAGCGCTTGTGCCTGTGGCTGAGGATGCTGACAACTCTGTTCTGGCAGTGGCTCTCAATAGGGCCAAGAATGAGGCAATCCAAGCCTTCCAAGCCAGAGCCAGAGCCCAGCAGGCAGCCCAGGACGCAACAGAGCGCGCTGCCCGCATGGTGGCGGAGCTGGACCCAGGCGCAATGACCAAGGCTGAGCGTCTCGAAGCACAAAAGCTTGCAGGCACCGCCACTGATGACTCTCGACCGGGGAGTGCAGATGGTGGTGATGGGAACACCACCCAAGCTGCTGGTGGTGGTGGTAGTGGTGGCAGTAGTGGCAGGGGCTTGAAACGGCACCAATCGAGACCAGCAGCAGGGTTTAAAGGGGCAGCACGGGGAACAGCTGGAGCAAAGCGCAAGGTCAAGATTGCAGGTTCAGCAGCCAAGGATGCCGCAGCCAAAGCCAAGAAGGATGCCATAAAGGAAGCCACAAGCAGCAGCACTGCTGCAGTCTCTGCCTCTAGGAGGGTCGCCAGCGGTGTATCTGATGGTCGTGCATCATTCTCATCGAGTGTGTCTCATGGTTCAGACGACACAACACCAGGCGGCTCGAGCAATTCTGACGCGCTGAACCGCAAGCAGTCTCGATCCCGCATGCCCAAGCGTGAGCCCCCACCTCTCATGGATCTGGAGACAGCTCAGAGAGTGGAGACGCTGACACAGGCCGCTGTTGAGGCGCGTACGCAATGCGCTCTTGCGCTGTCCACCATCGTGTGCAGCGAAGAGGGCACGGTGAACGACTTGGCATCCCCGGGACCGGCTGGCAAGGGTATGGATCCATCACAGTTCCTCGAGCTCGGCATCCTTGATGCCCTCAATGCTCTTTGCAAGTTTGGCAGCGATGGCGACAGCATTCGCGCTCGCGTCGTGGCAGCAATGCGGGCCCTGTCTGCTCATCAAGAGGTTGCAGCAGCCATGCTGCAGAAAAAGGGCCTGCTTGACACACTCGTTCGCATGCTCAGCAGCAGTGTTGACAATGCCAGACGCGAGGCGGTGGCTGTCATCAGCAACCTGAGCCAAGCACCAGGTTTGGAGCTCAAGATGGTGGATGCCGGCGTGGTAAGAGCACTCATGGTGGCTGCACTGCTCAGGACGCACGATTCTGTCACACAGGCGCGCTGTATTCAGTCTTTGCACAATCTTTTGGCATCTGCGAGTGCGCGTGAGCGTGTGCTGAGTGAGGGCGTCATCTGGGCACTGCAGAGGCTGGCACTCAGCAGCGACAAGGCGACGCAGAGGGCGTGTGCAGTCACTCTTCATCGCCTGGCAACCGATCACGACGCCCAGAGCGTACTGGTGAAGGAAGGAGGCCTGAGGTCCGTCATCTCGGTGCTGCTAGCGGCACACAGCAAGCGATCTCCAGTCAGTCACAGCAGCCAAGCCATGGTCGTAACCTCGCCTGGTGAGGGCAGCATGACACTTGATTCTACTACACAGCTGGGTAGCAGTAGCACAGGCGGTTTTGGTACCGGTGTTCTCGCTTCCGATACGAGCATGATCGCACAGCAAGCCAACAACAATGCCAAATCTGCGCGTGTAGAGCTCGTGGCTCAGACGCGTAGACCAGGCGAGCTGGAGCAATTGTCCATCATGGAGGTGCTCAATAGCGCAAGAAGGCCTCAAGGCAAGCAGGCCAGGAGACCGAGACCAGTTGGACGCTCACTGCGAGTGGCAACCGCCTCATCTGGTGGTGGTGGCAATGGTCCCTCATCAAGGCGCACAACATCGCCAAAATCGGCTGAATCGGGCATCCAGCTGCATCCAGACGTGCTAGAAGCGGCACAAAAGGGAGGCACTGCCGACATTACTGCCAGCATGTCCAGTCTCGAGGCTGTGGGCGCTGACCCGGTCGTTGGTGCCCATTTTGCAGGTGTTCTTGCTGCGGTGTCGCGCGAACCTGGAAATGAGGCCAAACTCGTGTCAGAGGGCGCAGTTGAGGCGCTTGTACTGCTTTGTGAATCCTCATTCGACTCCGAATCTGATCCTGTTGGGTTTGCTAGGTCGCCATCCAAAGACACAACAGCTTCAGCTGCAGCGGCAGCGGCAGTTGTATCCTCGTCAGTGTCCGGATCTCGCGGCTCAGGCAGCTCTAAGCGTGGATCGTCTCATGGTGGGCTCTCCAAGCCGTCGATGAGCAATCTGCGACCATCATGCGCCATTGGGCTTTTCAATCTCAGCGCGACGCCCAATGCAGCAACCCGTGCCAGAGTGGTGCGAGGTGGCACACCTGGCGTCTTTGTCAGATTGGCCCTTACGCCCTCAGAGGATGGTATGACCAGACGGCTCAGTGCTCTGGGTCTCATCGGCCTCATGTGGAGTCACGGTGCCAAAGCATCCGAGCAATGCTGTACCATTCTGGCATCAGGCGCTGTGCACGCGCTTGTGGCCATGGCAGTGGGATCGAGCCGTTTTGCAGATTCTGCCGATCTTGCAGTGGTCAAGCGTGCGGCATCCCAGGAGCCTTCCAGTGAGCCAGCAGAGCGATATGCAGCAGCTTCTGCGCTCCACTTCCTCTCAACTGTTCCGGATGCCGCCCCTTACCTGTGTGATCCGGCAGCTGGAGCTATTGAGGCTCTTGCGTGGCTAACAACAGAGGTGCAGGGATACAGCGCGTCGAGAGCAACATCGGGGGCGCCTCCAGCCCTGCGCCAACGCTTAACGCTGCAGCTTGATGCCTCTGCCATGGCAGCCAATGCGCTAGCTAACCTGTGTGCTCTGCCGGGTTGCAGTGCAAGAGTGCTGACAGCGCGTGCCAGTGCGCCAATCATTGTGATGAATGATGCAACTGACCCAGATGGCGATGTGGTGATGCTACCATCATCTCTGGCTCAGACTGCATCGCAAGCAGCAGTGGAGAGTGAATCATCGTCTGATCCTTCATCACCTGCTGTAGCAACAGCGCCATCATCTCCTGTGCCAAGCCCTCATGGTATGTCAGTGTCATTTGATGCAACGTCACCTTCCGGCAACGGGATCACAGCAGCATGGCAGCTACCTGTAGCAGTAATCATTCAAGCAGAGAGTGATGGAACCGTTGCACCGGACACACTCGCTCCGGGTATGGCGGCACGAAGCTCGGCCAGCAGTAGAGCAGTTTCGGCCGTTGAGGCTGTGATTGCATCCGGTATTGCAGCTGCAAGCGCGCTCAAGGATCTCCGTAATAGAGCCTCGCTGCAGGCCAGCAAGACAGGCGGGCGAAGCTCGTTGAGAGGCACACTGCCTGGAGCTGCGGATGCTCAGCTTGGCCCGTCGACACTTCGTGCCCTGCTTGTACCCATCATTGGCTCCGCTTCTAGCTCCCCAGGCCGGTCACAGGAACCGTCCTACGAGGCCAGATCGCTCGCAACAGCACTGGCACAGCCATGGAACGATGAGCTTGCAGCAGTCGGGGAGTCCATCACTGCAGTTACCAGTCTGCAGCACAGTGTGCAGCGAGGCAGCATCACCACTGTTGAGCTTGCTAGTGATGCGGACTCGGATGCTGAGGCGCTTCTCAGTGTCATAGATGCCACTTCTACGGCTGTTGCCGCCATTGCAGGTAATGCCGCAATAGCAAGGCGTCGTGCAGATGAGATTGCAGCACTTGAGGCCACAGCTGACGAAGAAGAGTTTGGTGACGACGATCAGCGCACACGCTTGACTCGCGATTACGGAGCAACCGCTGCGCTGGCGACAAGTGGTGGACAGGGTGGTGCTGGTGGTGTTGGCGGGGCAGGCGGGGATGGTCTTGCCAAGTTGCTTGAGGCGCCATCTGCGCGCTCTCGCCGCCCAGCACCGGGTCAGGGTGATGCTGTCGCTCGTATGAGTCCACGCGAGAGGCGTGAGAAGCTGGAACAGGAGACCAGGAATGAGGAGGTGTTTCTGCGCCGTGAGATGGGTGAGCGAGCCGGACGGGGAGGACAGCAACCCCATGAGGCGGCAGCAGCTGCAGCAACACAGGCTGCTGCGGCAGCAACTAACTCTGCTATGCTACGTGGTGATTGGCTTGGCATTGCCGAGCACGGTGTTGGAGCTGCAACTGGCGAGTCTCGAGGCCCACTTGGCCTGTGGGTGCCTGCAGCATCACCACTCGGTACCATGCGCAGTGTCGTTTCCACCGTACCCAAGGGACAGGGCCCAGTAACTTGGGATGAATGCGTTGCTGCGCCTTCATGGCTTGTTGACCTAGGCCCGGGAGTTGTTTCGACGAAGCTGGCTTCACACGGTGCTGTGGCACTGTTGGGTAGAGCTCTTTCACCTCAGCTCGAGACTCCGCGCCTTTTGCGTCTACGTGCTGCGGTAGGTTTGCGATTCCTTGTCACTGTCTCTCCCCTGGCCATGGCAGCATTTGTGGCTGCAGAGGATGGTGCCCCAGTGCGAAGTGCTGTGGCTGCAGCTGCTGTGGTAGCAGCAGAAACTCGTGCGTACGAGATTGCTGCGCTTGGAGCAGCACCAAGTCCGACGGATTCCGTTGGTGCTGTGCTTCATCTCGCAACACACCCACCTTCGGCAGTGCCAGGTGGGGGGGGTGCTGGTGCTTCGGTGCCCTATTCACCCATGCCTGTTTCAAGCGTGCTTGGTGCCGGTGCAGACCATCTCGGATTGCCTGGAACTGCAGGAAGCAGCAGCTTGGTATCAAGCGCTGTTCATGCTGCCAGACTCCACAGTGCTGCAATGCCTGGAAGCAGAGACGCAGCAGCGCAGATTGAGGCAGCAAGAGCAGCTGCTGAGGAGATCCGCAGGCGCCTAGAGCTCCTTGCGGGGCCAATCACAGGCGCAGGCCTGTGGGGCATCACTGAGCGGTTTGCATCGGCTTGTGTGGATGCTGTCCTGCCGGCATCCCGTGAGCCAGTGGACGTGCCAACAGCGCGAGATGGAAATGCTGGAGTGCCTCAGGCCCCTGACGGTCCTCGACCCGCGACTTCTTCCGCTTCTGGTGGTGGCAGAACCGGATCTGGAGGTGCAACCTCGCTTGTGGCTTCTGCCATTACCACTGCCACCTCAGGTAGTGGCTCTGGTACACCAAGCTCCAGTGTTGGCGGCGGTGGTATCCTTTCCCCGCATGGCAGAGCCTCACCAAGATCTCAGCAGCGCATCACCTTTTCAAACTCTGGCTTTGTGCCGGGTATGGCGTCTATGCAGAGCTCCCGGGGCGGATCTACTGCAGGCGGTGCTTCAAGCTCCAGCCCTCGTGCATCAGCACCAACCGCTGGGCGCACGCGCACGCGCAGTCTGCACGCAGCGCTGCTTGCAGAGGCGGAAGGCGGCTGTGCAGTAACAGAATCTGCTCGCCTCCGTGAAGAGCTTGTACTGCTCATCACAGCTGTGGCAGAGGAGTCCACTTCCAGGTCTGCACTGGTCTTGGCAGGTGCAGGTGGCGCCCTCATTGCCCTGGGATTGGTGTATGACCATACAGGCACTGCGGATGGAGCACTTGTTCCTGTTGGCACTGCTGCAGCTGAAGAGTTGCAGCGGCTACGCATCAATACACCACTGGAGCGTCTAACTCCAGCTGCGCTTATGGACGAGCGCACACAGCGAGCTGCATTGCGTGGACTGTGCAACATGGCAATCGCTTCTGATGCCGCACTGCAGGATGCTGGCAGCAAACGCGTCACAGCCGCGGCGCTTGCAACTTCTGCCATGAGACAAGGCGGAGTCAGGGCGCAAGTCCGCAAACTCATCGGTCAGCGTCTTCGCAGGATGCGATCCAGTGGCGCTATGCGCGAGGAAGCACAGCTTGGCAATGTTGTGGATACATCGGATGATGGCTCCATGATGGGTTTGGGAGCCAGTGCAAGCGGCTCTGGAGGTGGTGGTGATATGCAGAGCAGTATCATTGCAATGGCACGTGCGGCAGCTGGTGAAGGAGCAGCAGCCGGTGATGAAAGCAGCCAAGATCCAACGATTGCAGTGTTTGTGGGCTGTGGACAGAGGCTGTTGCAAGAGACAGCCAAAGAGACTTCCGACACTTCCATTCTCTCGCGTGCCGAGGGCGCTGGTATCCCCACAGTGAGCGACCCGGAGTCGCTCGGATCACCTTCAGCAGCAACCAGATCTGCCCCGCGCACAGGTGCTGGTGGGCGATCCGGCTCTGCACGCTTCGACGAGTCGACTGGAGGTTCGACTGGTGGCGCAGTGGCAGCATTGATTGCTGTAATGGGTGCTGGTGAGGCCGAGTACGATCGTACGATTGGGCAAGAGCGTGCCGTTGCAGATGTCATTGATCCGTGCGGGCCTCTTGCGAGGATGCGAGCTGCCGGAGCAGCAGTGCCCCCACCACCGGTTGTTGCTCCAGCGAGTGATGACCGTGCAGCCCTGGCTCGAACAGGCGCATCTGCTGACAATACCATGGATGCGGATGGTGCTGGTCTTGGCCCCTTTGCTGTTGCGCTGGAGCCTCCACACAGCGTGGCCGCACTATTCCCTTGCCTGGGACTACACAGGCGATTGGGTGCTCTACCCACGCCTGGCCTGTTCTCTCGTGCAGAGGCTGCATGGGTACGAGCTCAAGCAGTGGCTGCATCAGGCAGGCGAGGTGGAGGTGGTGGTCGTGGCCATGATGATGATGATGACGATGATGATCATCATGACACTGGTGTTGTGTCTGCACCAGGGGGTGTTGCACTTCCGCTCACAGGCTGCATGGGTACGAGCTCAA
>CALZMX010024670.1:0-11205 GCA_945788115.1 Cafeteria burkhardae | reverse complement strand
CACGCACAACCTGAAACGTTCAGGACCACCTTTAGTGAATGGCCTCTTTCAAGGCATCCACCGGCAGACGAGGCCGATCAGATGCCAGCTCGGGCACCAAGGCTCGGGCTGATCAGGACTCACCAGAGGCGTTGATGGAGCAGTTGGTGCTAGAAATGGCCGAGCGCGACTTGTTTGACAGCTTGCGGCCACACCTGCAACGGGAGAAGATCCTGACGGATCCGACAGGAACCATGCCGATTCGCCGCGATATGCTCAAGGCCTTGGCACGGAAATGGAACCTTCACAAAGAGCCTGGCTTCTGGACCAAGCACCGCGACACTCTGCGCCTTGCTATGGTGCTAGCGGAGCACGGATCCGCTCGTGAAGCACTGCGGCGAGAGGCACACGCGCGTTCGGCTGCAAGCTCAAGCAGCGGTGCCGCCGCTGGAGGCAGCAGCTCCCTGACTTCAGGCGCAACACAGTCTCGACTTGTGCTTGCAGGGAAGCGTCCGCAAAGCTCTCCCAGCGATGAAGACCCGAAAGCCGGCATTCGTGCCCTGCGGCGTGCGCTAAGGCCCTACTATGGCGACATGTTCAGCCAGCATGGAGACTACTCCGACTCCCTCTTGTATCTGAGCAGACAGGAACCCAAAGCTGCTGCGGGCGACTATGCCCGTGGTCTTGCTGTTGAGACACAGCCCTCAGCTGTGCGTGAGAGAGGCGACGAGATGAATGACTTTCTCAGCGAATTTGAAGCAGAAGGAGAGCGTATCAGGGTGGAAGAGGAGCAGGAGGAGGAGCGCAAGGCCGCTGAAGAGGCGGCAGCAGAGGCTGCAAGACGCGGTGTCCCGCGTCCCTCCGCTAGGACTGACAGTGGCCCTCCACTGCGATCTTCTGCAAGCCGTGGAGGCAATGGCGTGGATCTGCTTGGACGCACAGCGGGTGATGGGTCTGCAGACACAGAGAGAGACGCGTCTGGTGGCAATGCTGGTGGCAACACTGGTGGTGGGATTGAGGCCAGTGCCTCTATGCGTGTCCGCAGACGAGCAGCAGCATCAGTCCCTCAGGAAAGCACTTTAGAGGACCTTGCAGGTGCTGGCTCTGCAAGGTACAAGGCCAGGCACCTGTCATACGATCACAACTCTGAAAGCGGCGGTGGTGACAGTGAGCGCGGTGACGATATGGACCCAGCGCTGTTGGGCGGCTATGAGGGCGCTGGGGGCCTCATGCACGATGGATCACGCGATCATGGTGGCAGCGATTACGGAGATGGCATGCATGGTGGTATTAGGTCTGATCATGGATTTGATGATGGTCTTGATGGTGCCAGAGGTGTGGCTAGACCGTTTGCAGGCGGTGCCGGAACCGTGTCTGGCTTGTCAGCCGGCCTCACTATGGCTATGACACAGGTGTCAGGCATGATGGGTGGTGCTGGACCTACTGGTGGGCCGGCGCTGCGTAGACAGTGTGCCATTGCCCTGCGTGACCTCAGCAGAAGGCCCAATGCACGTCCATTTGTGCTTGCGGAAGGAGCGCAGAGAGCCCTTCTTGCAGCCCTGCAGGAAGCAGAAGATGATGCGACCCGACTGGACTGTCTGGCTGCCCTGTGTAACCTCACGGCGGTGCCCTCCGCCGAATCTGGCATTCAGGCCCACTTCCAGCCACTGTCCTACGGTGAAGAGTCAAAAGGCACCTCATTTGTTGGTGAAGCGAGCGCCCAATCGAGACAGGGACGATCCAAGCACGATGATGGACATTCTGCAGCATCTGATGAATTTGACACTGTTCCTGATCCAACACTGGATGCAGGTGTTGTTGCAGTGCTCGGTGACTTTGCTCGCGCTATGGGCAATGGACAGGCCGTGGATCCGACAGATTTGGAGGTGCGATGCATGCTTGCAACGGCGCTATTCAACATTACAGCAGTCCGTGGATTCCGTGAGCGTGCGATTGCAGAGGGTATTGTGCCTGCGCTGCTCACTCTCATGCTGCCATCCACCAGACAGGTGGCCCGCAAAGGCTACCCCGTATCCCTAGAGGCAACAGTATCCGTGCTGGATGGGAAGATTCTGTCAAACAAAGCCACAATGCTGGCTGCAGCCTCTGCTGCTTCTGACTCACAGGACGAGGATGCCCCGCTTGGCAGGGATATGACGAGTGCAGGTGGTGATGGAAATGACCGTGCAACTGAAGGACGGTATGAAGACGCCGGTGCCGACGCTGAGGCAAAGGCGCAAGATTCAGGCAGAAGTGGTGACGCTGACGCCTTGATGCGCGATGCAGACGGCAAGGACCAAGATGATGGTGATGTCCACGGCATGCCAACAGCTGCAGGCACTGCAGCAGACATGCAACAGAGCGGTGATGCCGCAATGGCGCATGCTGGCTCCCCTCTTGAAAGTGACAGGTTTGGTCTCGCTCTGGCAGCTGCGGATGCGTACTGCCTTGCTTGCTGCACCCGAGGGCTTTGCAATGTGAGCGGTGCTGCCCGTGGAGCCGAAGCCATTGTTGCCTCAGGCGTGGTGGCAACACTCTGCAGTCTGTGGGACTTCTTGACACATGGTCTGCGCGGTGCGATTGCCTCCCACATCATCTATAACCTCACCAGAACCCGCTCGGCTGCCCGCAAGGTAGCAGAAGAAGGAGGAGTGCTCATCCTGCGTGACACCATGGTTAGCATCGCAGAGATGCAATACCCAGCTGTTGTGCAGGCAGCTGATAGTAGTGGCACCAGTAGCAGCAGCGTCTCTCCAAGACCAATTCTCAGGTCCAAGTCAGGCAGCAGCAAGGCGGCAGAGGCTCTTTCGCCTGAGCAATCATTCGTGTTCAGACGATCAGCTCTCGCTCTGTGTCGACTCACTCGTGATGACCATGCGGCGACTGTAGTGCTTCGAACACGTGCTACCCTTGCACTCTGTCTTGGTGCGCTTGTGCCACTGGATGCCACACCCCCACTGCCACACGAAGCATTACGGGCTGAGGCTGCAGCAGCAGAAGAAGCAGCAGATGCCCTTGAGCGAGACACTGACGGCATTGATGAGGCAACACGAGCTGCAGTTGCGGCCACAAAAGCCGCAGCCGCAGCAGCCGCAGCATCTGCCTCCGCTCATGGAGGTGCAGGCAAGCGCAGCACTGCCGCATCAGATCCAGCAGCCCCAAAGCTATCTGCTGACCCAGAGCGTGTTTTTGCCACTGCTGATGGCGTTGGAGTTGCCCACTCAAGCGGGCTGAGTGCAGGTGGCGCGGGTGCAGGATCCGTGCTAAGCGCAGCACACGTGCGCAGGCGGGTAGCTGGTGCATTGTGCCGTCTCTCGTGGCGAGCAGATCGCAATGCAGCTGCAGTTGCATGCACTGGCGGTGCTCTTGCAAGCCTCATCCTCTGTGGTGATGGGGCAGCACGTAAAGTTGCCTTGACAGCAGCCTCTAACTTCATGCGACACCCGGCAGCCGCAGCCTGTGTGATCCGTGACGGCCTCCTGGCTGTGCTTGTTGCAGCAACAGCTCCGGAGCACAGTGCTGTGCAGACTCGCATCGCAACACAAGCACCAGAGATGGCAGCCAGCCTCTCAGCGCTTCGAGCATCGCCCACTTGGGACAGGGAGGCGTACCTGGCACTACTAGCACTCTACAACGCGTCTTGCCATGCTCCAATCCGCCGAGTGCTGTTGAAGCTGCGAGGATCAGATGTGGTGCAGGCGTGCGTTGCTTTAGAGGCGGGCACAACTGTGTCTGCGTGCCTTGCAATTGCCGTTGCGCATTCATCAGGCACAGCTCTGCCCTCAGAGACACTGCTGCTGCTAGATGCACCTGATGCAGAAGACTCAACGGCTCGTGATCCCTTCAAGTCGGATAGCTACGATGCAACTGCCCATCATGATGCTGATGATGAAACGGATACAAGCCTTTCACTCCCCGTGCTCGCTGCACTGGTGGAGGCGGCACGCCAAGGCACTGAACGTGTCAAGGCAGCCAGATTGCGCGGGGAGCAGCCAGAGGTGGACTTGTCGGATGTCGATCATACTGCCACTGGCAATGGTATGCGAAGCACCCTGTCCGGAGCAACCACTGGCTCTGCATCTCCAGATGACTTCTTCTCGGGCTCTGTAGGCGGCTCTCCTCAGCATCATGCCTCGCATGACAGCCCACCCCGCCGTCTTGCAAGGGCTATGACTCCCAAAACGCCAGCAGTGCTGGCTGATGGCATGGAAGCACCGCCCGGCGCGCCGCTGTGGCATCTCTGCCTTCTTTCATTCTCACTGGCAACTATAAGGAACCTATCTGCTGAGGCAGGCTATCAGGCGCGCCTGCTTGCGGCAGGCTGCCTTCCTCGCCTGATGACCGTGCTCAAGGCGCATCGCATCCCTGGCTCGGTGAGCTCAGCTGACACTGATCCGCGTGCCAGGAGACAGCGTAACCCACTGACAGGCAAGCTGTTGACTGAGCGTGACAATTGGGATTGTCCGTATCCTCTTCACTGCGTATCAGACGCTATTCATGCGATTGCCAACCTCGCACACGACGTGAGCTGTCGCACGGAGATTGCCAAAGGTGGATGCCTTGCAGCACTTGTGCCTGTTGCTGAGGATGCTGACAACTCTGTTCTGGCAGTGGCTCTCAATAGGGCCAAGAATGAGGCAATCCAAGCCTTCCAAGCCAGAGCCAGAGCCCAGCAGGCAGCCCAGGACGCAACAGAGCGCGCTGCCCGCATGGTGGCGGAGCTGGACCCAGGCGCAATGACCAAGGCTGAGCGTCTCGAAGCACAAAAGCTTGCAGGCACCGCCACTGATGACTCTCGACCGGGGAGTGCAGATGGTGGTGATGGGAACAGCACCCAAGTTGCTAGTGGTGGTGGTAGTGGCAGCAGTGGCAGGGGCTTGAAACGGCACCAATCGAGACCAGCAGCAGGGTTTAAAGGGGCAGCACGGGGAACAGCTGGAGCAAAGCGCAAGGTCAAGATTGCAGGTTCAGCAGCCAAGGATGCCGCAGCCAAAGCCAAGAAGGATGCCATAAAGGAAGCCACAAGCAGCAGCACTGCTGCAGTCTCTGCCTCTAGGAGGGTCGCCAGCGGTGTATCTGATGGTCGTGCATCATTCTCATCGAGTGTGTCTCATGGTTCAGACGACACAACACCAGGCGGCTCGAGCAATTCTGACGCGCTGAACCGCAAGCAGTCTCGATCCCGCATGCCCAAGCGTGAGCCCCCACCTCTCATGGATCTGGAGACAGCTCAGAGAGTGGAGACGCTGACACAGGCCGCTGTTGAGGCGCGTACGCAATGCGCTCTTGCGCTGTCCACCATCGTGTGCAGCGAAGAGGGCACGGTGAACGACTTGGCATCCCCGGGACCGGCTGGCAAGGGTATGGATCCATCACAGTTCCTCGAGCTCGGCATCCTTGATGCCCTCAATGCTCTTTGCAAGTTTGGCAGCGATGGCGACAGCATTCGCGCTCGCGTCGTGGCAGCAATGCGGGCCCTGTCTGCTCATCAAGAGGTTGCAGCAGCCATGCTGCAGAAAAAGGGCCTGCTTGACACACTCGTTCGCATGCTCAGCAGCAGTGTTGACAATGCCAGACGCGAGGCGGTGGCTGTCATCAGCAACCTGAGCCAAGCACCAGGTTTGGAGCTCAAGATGGTGGATGCCGGCGTGGTAAGAGCACTCATGGTGGCTGCACTGCTCAGGACGCACGATTCTGTCACACAGGCGCGCTGTATTCAGTCTTTGCACAATCTTTTGGCATCTGCGAGTGCGCGTGAGCGTGTGCTGAGTGAGGGCGTCATCTGGGCACTGCAGAGGCTGGCACTCAGCAGCGACAAGGCGACGCAGAGGGCGTGTGCAGTCACTCTTCATCGCCTGGCAACCGATCACGACGCCCAGAGCGTACTGGTGAAGGAAGGAGGCCTGAGGTCCGTCATCTCGGTGCTGCTAGCGGCACACAGCAAGCGATCTCCAGTCAGTCACAGCAGCCAAGCCATGGTCGTAACCTCGCCTGGTGAGGGCAGCATGACACTTGATTCTACTACACAGCTGGGTAGCAGTAGCACAGGCGGTTTTGGTACCGGTGTTCTCGCTTCCGATACGAGCATGATCGCACAGCAAGCCAACAACAATGCCAAATCTGCGCGTGTAGAGCTCGTGGCTCAGACGCGTAGACCAGGCGAGCTGGAGCAATTGTCCATCATGGAGGTGCTCAATAGCGCAAGAAGGCCTCAAGGCAAGCAGGCCAGGAGACCGAGACCAGTTGGACGCTCACTGCGAGTGGCAACCGCCTCATCTGGTGGTGGTGGCAATGGTCCCTCATCAAGGCGCACAACATCGCCAAAATCGGCTGAATCGGGCATCCAGCTGCATCCAGACGTGCTAGAAGCGGCACAAAAGGGAGGCACTGCCGACATTACTGCCAGCATGTCCAGTCTCGAGGCTGTGGGCGCTGACCCGGTCGTTGGTGCCCATTTTGCAGGTGTTCTTGCTGCGGTGTCGCGCGAACCTGGAAATGAGGCCAAACTCGTGTCAGAGGGCGCAGTTGAGGCGCTTGTACTGCTTTGTGAATCCTCATTCGACTCCGAATCTGATCCTGTTGGGTTTGCTAGGTCGCCATCCAAAGACACAACAGCTTCAGCTGCAGCGGCAGCGGCAGTTGTATCCTCGTCAGTGTCCGGATCTCGCGGCTCAGGCAGCTCTAAGCGTGGATCGTCTCATGGTGGGCTCTCCAAGCCGTCGATGAGCAATCTGCGACCATCATGCGCCATTGGGCTTTTCAATCTCAGCGCGACGCCCAATGCAGCAACCCGTGCCAGAGTGGTGCGAGGTGGCACACCTGGCGTCTTTGTCAGATTGGCCCTTACGCCCTCAGAGGATGGTATGACCAGACGGCTCAGTGCTCTGGGTCTCATCGGCCTCATGTGGAGTCACGGTGCCAAAGCATCCGAGCAATGCTGTACCATTCTGGCATCAGGCGCTGTGCACGCGCTTGTGGCCATGGCAGTGGGATCGAGCCGTTTTGCAGATTCTGCCGATCTTGCAGTGGTCAAGCGTGCGGCATCCCAGGAGCCTTCCAGTGAGCCAGCAGAGCGATATGCAGCAGCTTCTGCGCTCCACTTCCTCTCAACTGTTCCGGATGCCGCCCCTTACCTGTGTGATCCGGCAGCTGGAGCTATTGAGGCTCTTGCGTGGCTAACAACAGAGGTGCAGGGATACAGCGCGTCGAGAGCAACATCGGGGGCGCCTCCAGCCCTGCGCCAACGCTTAACGCTGCAGCTTGATGCCTCTGCCATGGCAGCCAATGCGCTAGCTAACCTGTGTGCTCTGCCGGGTTGCAGTGCAAGAGTGCTGACAGCGCGTGCCAGTGCGCCAATCATTGTGATGAATGATGCAACTGACCCAGATGGCGATGTGGTGATGCTACCATCATCTCTGGCTCAGACTGCATCGCAAGCAGCAGTGGAGAGTGAATCATCGTCTGATCCTTCATCACCTGCTGTAGCAACAGCGCCATCATCTCCTGTGCCAAGCCCTCATGGTATGTCAGTGTCATTTGATGCAACGTCACCTTCCGGCAACGGGATCACAGCAGCATGGCAGCTACCTGTAGCAGTAATCATTCAAGCAGAGAGTGATGGAACCGTTGCACCGGACACACTCGCTCCGGGTATGGCGGCACGAAGCTCGGCCAGCAGTAGAGCAGTTTCGGCCGTTGAGGCTGTGATTGCATCCGGTATTGCAGCTGCAAGCGCGCTCAAGGATCTCCGTAATAGAGCCTCGCTGCAGGCCAGCAAGACAGGCGGGCGAAGCTCGTTGAGAGGCACACTGCCTGGAGCTGCGGATGCTCAGCTTGGCCCGTCGACACTTCGTGCCCTGCTTGTACCCATCATTGGCTCCGCTTCTAGCTCCCCAGGCCGGTCACAGGAACCGTCCTACGAGGCCAGATCGCTCGCAACAGCACTGGCACAGCCATGGAACGATGAGCTTGCAGCAGTCGGGGAGTCCATCACTGCAGTTACCAGTCTGCAGCACAGTGTGCAGCGAGGCAGCATCACCACTGTTGAGCTTGCTAGTGATGCGGACTCGGATGCTGAGGCGCTTCTCAGTGTCATAGATGCCACTTCTACGGCTGTTGCCGCCATTGCAGGTAATGCCGCAATAGCAAGGCGTCGTGCAGATGAGATTGCAGCACTTGAGGCCACAGCTGACGAAGAAGAGTTTGGTGACGACGATCAGCGCACACGCTTGACTCGCGATTACGGAGCAACCGCTGCGCTGGCGACAAGTGGTGGACAGGGTGGTGCTGGTGGTGTTGGCGGGGCAGGCGGGGATGGTCTTGCCAAGTTGCTTGAGGCGCCATCTGCGCGCTCTCGCCGCCCAGCACCGGGTCAGGGTGATGCTGTCGCTCGTATGAGTCCACGCGAGAGGCGTGAGAAGCTGGAACAGGAGACCAGGAATGAGGAGGTGTTTCTGCGCCGTGAGATGGGTGAGCGAGCCGGACGGGGAGGACAGCAACCCCATGAGGCGGCAGCAGCTGCAGCAACACAGGCTGCTGCGGCAGCAACTAACTCTGCTATGCTACGTGGTGATTGGCTTGGCATTGCCGAGCACGGTGTTGGAGCTGCAACTGGCGAGTCTCGAGGCCCACTTGGCCTGTGGGTGCCTGCAGCATCACCACTCGGTACCATGCGCAGTGTCGTTTCCACCGTACCCAAGGGACAGGGCCCAGTAACTTGGGATGAATGCGTTGCTGCGCCTTCATGGCTTGTTGACCTAGGCCCGGGAGTTGTTTCGACGAAGCTGGCTTCACACGGTGCTGTGGCACTGTTGGGTAGAGCTCTTTCACCTCAGCTCGAGACTCCGCGCCTTTTGCGTCTACGTGCTGCGGTAGGTTTGCGATTCCTTGTCACTGTCTCTCCCCTGGCCATGGCAGCATTTGTGGCTGCAGAGGATGGTGCCCCAGTGCGAAGTGCTGTGGCTGCAGCTGCTGTGGTAGCAGCAGAAACTCGTGCGTACGAGATTGCTGCGCTTGGAGCAGCACCAAGTCCGACGGATTCCGTTGGTGCTGTGCTTCATCTCGCAACACACCCACCTTCGGCAGTGCCAGGTGGGGGGGGTGCTGGTGCTTCGGTGCCCTATTCACCCATGCCTGTTTCAAGCGTGCTTGGTGCCGGTGCAGACCATCTCGGATTGCCTGGAACTGCAGGAAGCAGCAGCTTGGTATCAAGCGCTGTTCATGCTGCCAGACTCCACAGTGCTGCAATGCCTGGAAGCAGAGACGCAGCAGCGCAGATTGAGGCAGCAAGAGCAGCTGCTGAGGAGATCCGCAGGCGCCTAGAGCTCCTTGCGGGGCCAATCACAGGCGCAGGCCTGTGGGGCATCACTGAGCGGTTTGCATCGGCTTGTGTGGATGCTGTCCTGCCGGCATCCCGTGAGCCAGTGGACGTGCCAACAGCGCGAGATGGAAATGCTGGAGTGCCTCAGGCCCCTGACGGTCCTCGACCCGCGACTTCTTCCGCTTCTGGTGGTGGCAGAACCGGATCTGGAGGTGCAACCTCGCTTGTGGCTTCTGCCATTACCACTGCCACCTCAGGTAGTGGCTCTGGTACACCAAGCTCCAGTGTTGGCGGCGGTGGTATCCTTTCCCCGCATGGCAGAGCCTCACCAAGATCTCAGCAGCGCATCACCTTTTCAAACTCTGGCTTTGTGCCGGGTATGGCGTCTATGCAGAGCTCCCGGGGCGGATCTACTGCAGGCGGTGCTTCAAGCTCCAGCCCTCGTGCATCAGCACCAACCGCTGGGCGCACGCGCACGCGCAGTCTGCACGCAGCGCTGCTTGCAGAGGCGGAAGGCGGCTGTGCAGTAACAGAATCTGCTCGCCTCCGTGAAGAGCTTGTACTGCTCATCACAGCTGTGGCAGAGGAGTCCACTTCCAGGTCTGCACTGGTCTTGGCAGGTGCAGGTGGCGCCCTCATTGCCCTGGGATTGGTGTATGACCATACAGGCACTGCGGATGGAGCACTTGTTCCTGTTGGCACTGCTGCAGCTGAAGAGTTGCAGCGGCTACGCATCAATACACCACTGGAGCGTCTAACTCCAGCTGCGCTTATGGACGAGCGCACACAGCGAGCTGCATTGCGTGGACTGTGCAACATGGCAATCGCTTCTGATGCCGCACTGCAGGATGCTGGCAGCAAACGCGTCACAGCCGCGGCGCTTGCAACTTCTGCCATGAGACAAGGCGGAGTCAGGGCGCAAGTCCGCAAACTCATCGGTCAGCGTCTTCGCAGGATGCGATCCAGTGGCGCTATGCGCGAGGAAGCACAGCTTGGCAATGTTGTGGATACATCGGATGATGGCTCCATGATGGGTTTGGGAGCCAGTGCAAGCGGCTCTGGAGGTGGTGGTGATATGCAGAGCAGTATCATTGCAATGGCACGTGCGGCAGCTGGTGAAGGAGCAGCAGCCGGTGATGAAAGCAGCCAAGATCCAACGATTGCAGTGTTTGTGGGCTGTGGACAGAGGCTGTTGCAAGAGACAGCCAAAGAGACTTCCGACACTTCCATTCTCTCGCGTGCCGAGGGCGCTGGTATCCCCACAGTGAGCGACCCGGAGTCGCTCGGATCACCTTCAGCAGCAACCAGATCTGCCCCGCGCACAGGTGCTGGTGGGCGATCCGGCTCTGCACGCTTCGACGAGTCGACTGGAGGTTCGACTGGTGGCGCAGTGGCAGCATTGATTGCTGTAATGGGTGCTGGTGAGGCCGAGTACGATCGTACGATTGGGCAAGAGCGTGCCGTTGCAGATGTCATTGATCCGTGCGGGCCTCTTGCGAGGATGCGAGCTGCCGGAGCAGCAGTGCCCCCACCACCGGTTGTTGCTCCAGCGAGTGATGACCGTGCAGCCCTGGCTCGAACAGGCGCATCTGCTGACAATACCATGGATGCGGATGGTGCTGGTCTTGGCCCCTTTGCTGTTGCGCTGGAGCCTCCACACAGCGTGGCCGCACTATTCCCTTGCCTGGGACTACACAGGCGATTGGGTGCTCTACCCACGCCTGGCCTGTTCTCTCGTGCAGAGGCTGCATGGGTACGAGCTCAAGCAGTGGCTGCATCAGGCAGGCGAGGTGGTGGTCGTGGCCATGATGATGATGATGACGATGATGATCATCATGACACTGGTGTTGTGTCTGCACCAGGGGGTGTTGCACTTCCGCTCACAGGCTGCATGGGTACGAGCTCAA
>CALZMX010024669.1:0-11208 GCA_945788115.1 Cafeteria burkhardae | reverse complement strand
CACGCACAACCTGAAACGTTCAGGACCACCTTTAGTGAATGGCCTCTTTCAAGGCATCCACCGGCAGACGAGGCCGATCAGATGCCAGCTCGGGCACCAAGGCTCGGGCTGATCAGGACTCACCAGAGGCGTTGATGGAGCAGTTGGTGCTAGAAATGGCCGAGCGCGACTTGTTTGACAGCTTGCGGCCACACCTGCAACGGGAGAAGATCCTGACGGATCCGACAGGAACCATGCCGATTCGCCGCGATATGCTCAAGGCCTTGGCACGGAAATGGAACCTTCACAAAGAGCCTGGCTTCTGGACCAAGCACCGCGACACTCTGCGCCTTGCTATGGTGCTAGCGGAGCACGGATCCGCTCGTGAAGCACTGCGGCGAGAGGCACACGCGCGTTCGGCTGCAAGCTCAAGCAGCGGTGCCGCCGCTGGAGGCAGCAGCTCCCTGACTTCAGGCGCAACACAGTCTCGACTTGTGCTTGCAGGGAAGCGTCCGCAAAGCTCTCCCAGCGATGAAGACCCGAAAGCCGGCATTCGTGCCCTGCGGCGTGCGCTAAGGCCCTACTATGGCGACATGTTCAGCCAGCATGGAGACTACTCCGACTCCCTCTTGTATCTGAGCAGACAGGAACCCAAAGCTGCTGCGGGCGACTATGCCCGTGGTCTTGCTGTTGAGACACAGCCCTCAGCTGTGCGTGAGAGAGGCGACGAGATGAATGACTTTCTCAGCGAATTTGAAGCAGAAGGAGAGCGTATCAGGGTGGAAGAGGAGCAGGAGGAGGAGCGCAAGGCCGCTGAAGAGGCGGCAGCAGAGGCTGCAAGACGCGGTGTCCCGCGTCCCTCCGCTAGGACTGACAGTGGCCCTCCACTGCGATCTTCTGCAAGCCGTGGAGGCAATGGCGTGGATCTGCTTGGACGCACAGCGGGTGATGGGTCTGCAGACACAGAGAGAGACGCGTCTGGTGGCAATGCTGGTGGCAACACTGGTGGTGGGATTGAGGCCAGTGCCTCTATGCGTGTCCGCAGACGAGCAGCAGCATCAGTCCCTCAGGAAAGCACTTTAGAGGACCTTGCAGGTGCTGGCTCTGCAAGGTACAAGGCCAGGCACCTGTCATACGATCACAACTCTGAAAGCGGCGGTGGTGACAGTGAGCGCGGTGACGATATGGACCCAGCGCTGTTGGGCGGCTATGAGGGCGCTGGGGGCCTCATGCACGATGGATCACGCGATCATGGTGGCAGCGATTACGGAGATGGCATGCATGGTGGTATTAGGTCTGATCATGGATTTGATGATGGTCTTGATGGTGCCAGAGGTGTGGCTAGACCGTTTGCAGGCGGTGCCGGAACCGTGTCTGGCTTGTCAGCCGGCCTCACTATGGCTATGACACAGGTGTCAGGCATGATGGGTGGTGCTGGACCTACTGGTGGGCCGGCGCTGCGTAGACAGTGTGCCATTGCCCTGCGTGACCTCAGCAGAAGGCCCAATGCACGTCCATTTGTGCTTGCGGAAGGAGCGCAGAGAGCCCTTCTTGCAGCCCTGCAGGAAGCAGAAGATGATGCGACCCGACTGGACTGTCTGGCTGCCCTGTGTAACCTCACGGCGGTGCCCTCCGCCGAATCTGGCATTCAGGCCCACTTCCAGCCACTGTCCTACGGTGAAGAGTCAAAAGGCACCTCATTTGTTGGTGAAGCGAGCGCCCAATCGAGACAGGGACGATCCAAGCACGATGATGGACATTCTGCAGCATCTGATGAATTTGACACTGTTCCTGATCCAACACTGGATGCAGGTGTTGTTGCAGTGCTCGGTGACTTTGCTCGCGCTATGGGCAATGGACAGGCCGTGGATCCGACAGATTTGGAGGTGCGATGCATGCTTGCAACGGCGCTATTCAACATTACAGCAGTCCGTGGATTCCGTGAGCGTGCGATTGCAGAGGGTATTGTGCCTGCGCTGCTCACTCTCATGCTGCCATCCACCAGACAGGTGGCCCGCAAAGGCTACCCCGTATCCCTAGAGGCAACAGTATCCGTGCTGGATGGGAAGATTCTGTCAAACAAAGCCACAATGCTGGCTGCAGCCTCTGCTGCTTCTGACTCACAGGACGAGGATGCCCCGCTTGGCAGGGATATGACGAGTGCAGGTGGTGATGGAAATGACCGTGCAACTGAAGGACGGTATGAAGACGCCGGTGCCGACGCTGAGGCAAAGGCGCAAGATTCAGGCAGAAGTGGTGACGCTGACGCCTTGATGCGCGATGCAGACGGCAAGGACCAAGATGATGGTGATGTCCACGGCATGCCAACAGCTGCAGGCACTGCAGCAGACATGCAACAGAGCGGTGATGCCGCAATGGCGCATGCTGGCTCCCCTCTTGAAAGTGACAGGTTTGGTCTCGCTCTGGCAGCTGCGGATGCGTACTGCCTTGCTTGCTGCACCCGAGGGCTTTGCAATGTGAGCGGTGCTGCCCGTGGAGCCGAAGCCATTGTTGCCTCAGGCGTGGTGGCAACACTCTGCAGTCTGTGGGACTTCTTGACACATGGTCTGCGCGGTGCGATTGCCTCCCACATCATCTATAACCTCACCAGAACCCGCTCGGCTGCCCGCAAGGTAGCAGAAGAAGGAGGAGTGCTCATCCTGCGTGACACCATGGTTAGCATCGCAGAGATGCAATACCCAGCTGTTGTGCAGGCAGCTGATAGTAGTGGCACCAGTAGCAGCAGCGTCTCTCCAAGACCAATTCTCAGGTCCAAGTCAGGCAGCAGCAAGGCGGCAGAGGCTCTTTCGCCTGAGCAATCATTCGTGTTCAGACGATCAGCTCTCGCTCTGTGTCGACTCACTCGTGATGACCATGCGGCGACTGTAGTGCTTCGAACACGTGCTACCCTTGCACTCTGTCTTGGTGCGCTTGTGCCACTGGATGCCACACCCCCACTGCCACACGAAGCATTACGGGCTGAGGCTGCAGCAGCAGAAGAAGCAGCAGATGCCCTTGAGCGAGACACTGACGGCATTGATGAGGCAACACGAGCTGCAGTTGCGGCCACAAAAGCCGCAGCCGCAGCAGCCGCAGCATCTGCCTCCGCTCATGGAGGTGCAGGCAAGCGCAGCACTGCCGCATCAGATCCAGCAGCCCCAAAGCTATCTGCTGACCCAGAGCGTGTTTTTGCCACTGCTGATGGCGTTGGAGTTGCCCACTCAAGCGGGCTGAGTGCAGGTGGCGCGGGTGCAGGATCCGTGCTAAGCGCAGCACACGTGCGCAGGCGGGTAGCTGGTGCATTGTGCCGTCTCTCGTGGCGAGCAGATCGCAATGCAGCTGCAGTTGCATGCACTGGCGGTGCTCTTGCAAGCCTCATCCTCTGTGGTGATGGGGCAGCACGTAAAGTTGCCTTGACAGCAGCCTCTAACTTCATGCGACACCCGGCAGCCGCAGCCTGTGTGATCCGTGACGGCCTCCTGGCTGTGCTTGTTGCAGCAACAGCTCCGGAGCACAGTGCTGTGCAGACTCGCATCGCAACACAAGCACCAGAGATGGCAGCCAGCCTCTCAGCGCTTCGAGCATCGCCCACTTGGGACAGGGAGGCGTACCTGGCACTACTAGCACTCTACAACGCGTCTTGCCATGCTCCAATCCGCCGAGTGCTGTTGAAGCTGCGAGGATCAGATGTGGTGCAGGCGTGCGTTGCTTTAGAGGCGGGCACAACTGTGTCTGCGTGCCTTGCAATTGCCGTTGCGCATTCATCAGGCACAGCTCTGCCCTCAGAGACACTGCTGCTGCTAGATGCACCTGATGCAGAAGACTCAACGGCTCGTGATCCCTTCAAGTCGGATAGCTACGATGCAACTGCCCATCATGATGCTGATGATGAAACGGATACAAGCCTTTCACTCCCCGTGCTCGCTGCACTGGTGGAGGCGGCACGCCAAGGCACTGAACGTGTCAAGGCAGCCAGATTGCGCGGGGAGCAGCCAGAGGTGGACTTGTCGGATGTCGATCATACTGCCACTGGCAATGGTATGCGAAGCACCCTGTCCGGAGCAACCACTGGCTCTGCATCTCCAGATGACTTCTTCTCGGGCTCTGTAGGCGGCTCTCCTCAGCATCATGCCTCGCATGACAGCCCACCCCGCCGTCTTGCAAGGGCTATGACTCCCAAAACGCCAGCAGTGCTGGCTGATGGCATGGAAGCACCGCCCGGCGCGCCGCTGTGGCATCTCTGCCTTCTTTCATTCTCACTGGCAACTATAAGGAACCTATCTGCTGAGGCAGGCTATCAGGCGCGCCTGCTTGCGGCAGGCTGCCTTCCTCGCCTGATGACCGTGCTCAAGGCGCATCGCATCCCTGGCTCGGTGAGCTCAGCTGACACTGATCCGCGTGCCAGGAGACAGCGTAACCCACTGACAGGCAAGCTGTTGACTGAGCGTGACAATTGGGATTGTCCGTATCCTCTTCACTGCGTATCAGACGCTATTCATGCGATTGCCAACCTCGCACACGACGTGAGCTGTCGCACGGAGATTGCCAAAGGTGGATGCCTTGCAGCGCTTGTGCCTGTGGCTGAGGATGCTGACAACTCTGTTCTGGCAGTGGCTCTCAATAGGGCCAAGAATGAGGCAATCCAAGCCTTCCAAGCCAGAGCCAGAGCCCAGCAGGCAGCCCAGGACGCAACAGAGCGCGCTGCCCGCATGGTGGCGGAGCTGGACCCAGGCGCAATGACCAAGGCTGAGCGTCTCGAAGCACAAAAGCTTGCAGGCACCGCCACTGATGACTCTCGACCGGGGAGTGCAGATGGTGGTGATGGGAACACCACCCAAGCTGCTGGTGGTGGTGGTAGTGGTGGCAGTAGTGGCAGGGGCTTGAAACGGCACCAATCGAGACCAGCAGCAGGGTTTAAAGGGGCAGCACGGGGAACAGCTGGAGCAAAGCGCAAGGTCAAGATTGCAGGTTCAGCAGCCAAGGATGCCGCAGCCAAAGCCAAGAAGGATGCCATAAAGGAAGCCACAAGCAGCAGCACTGCTGCAGTCTCTGCCTCTAGGAGGGTCGCCAGCGGTGTATCTGATGGTCGTGCATCATTCTCATCGAGTGTGTCTCATGGTTCAGACGACACAACACCAGGCGGCTCGAGCAATTCTGACGCGCTGAACCGCAAGCAGTCTCGATCCCGCATGCCCAAGCGTGAGCCCCCACCTCTCATGGATCTGGAGACAGCTCAGAGAGTGGAGACGCTGACACAGGCCGCTGTTGAGGCGCGTACGCAATGCGCTCTTGCGCTGTCCACCATCGTGTGCAGCGAAGAGGGCACGGTGAACGACTTGGCATCCCCGGGACCGGCTGGCAAGGGTATGGATCCATCACAGTTCCTCGAGCTCGGCATCCTTGATGCCCTCAATGCTCTTTGCAAGTTTGGCAGCGATGGCGACAGCATTCGCGCTCGCGTCGTGGCAGCAATGCGGGCCCTGTCTGCTCATCAAGAGGTTGCAGCAGCCATGCTGCAGAAAAAGGGCCTGCTTGACACACTCGTTCGCATGCTCAGCAGCAGTGTTGACAATGCCAGACGCGAGGCGGTGGCTGTCATCAGCAACCTGAGCCAAGCACCAGGTTTGGAGCTCAAGATGGTGGATGCCGGCGTGGTAAGAGCACTCATGGTGGCTGCACTGCTCAGGACGCACGATTCTGTCACACAGGCGCGCTGTATTCAGTCTTTGCACAATCTTTTGGCATCTGCGAGTGCGCGTGAGCGTGTGCTGAGTGAGGGCGTCATCTGGGCACTGCAGAGGCTGGCACTCAGCAGCGACAAGGCGACGCAGAGGGCGTGTGCAGTCACTCTTCATCGCCTGGCAACCGATCACGACGCCCAGAGCGTACTGGTGAAGGAAGGAGGCCTGAGGTCCGTCATCTCGGTGCTGCTAGCGGCACACAGCAAGCGATCTCCAGTCAGTCACAGCAGCCAAGCCATGGTCGTAACCTCGCCTGGTGAGGGCAGCATGACACTTGATTCTACTACACAGCTGGGTAGCAGTAGCACAGGCGGTTTTGGTACCGGTGTTCTCGCTTCCGATACGAGCATGATCGCACAGCAAGCCAACAACAATGCCAAATCTGCGCGTGTAGAGCTCGTGGCTCAGACGCGTAGACCAGGCGAGCTGGAGCAATTGTCCATCATGGAGGTGCTCAATAGCGCAAGAAGGCCTCAAGGCAAGCAGGCCAGGAGACCGAGACCAGTTGGACGCTCACTGCGAGTGGCAACCGCCTCATCTGGTGGTGGTGGCAATGGTCCCTCATCAAGGCGCACAACATCGCCAAAATCGGCTGAATCGGGCATCCAGCTGCATCCAGACGTGCTAGAAGCGGCACAAAAGGGAGGCACTGCCGACATTACTGCCAGCATGTCCAGTCTCGAGGCTGTGGGCGCTGACCCGGTCGTTGGTGCCCATTTTGCAGGTGTTCTTGCTGCGGTGTCGCGCGAACCTGGAAATGAGGCCAAACTCGTGTCAGAGGGCGCAGTTGAGGCGCTTGTACTGCTTTGTGAATCCTCATTCGACTCCGAATCTGATCCTGTTGGGTTTGCTAGGTCGCCATCCAAAGACACAACAGCTTCAGCTGCAGCGGCAGCGGCAGTTGTATCCTCGTCAGTGTCCGGATCTCGCGGCTCAGGCAGCTCTAAGCGTGGATCGTCTCATGGTGGGCTCTCCAAGCCGTCGATGAGCAATCTGCGACCATCATGCGCCATTGGGCTTTTCAATCTCAGCGCGACGCCCAATGCAGCAACCCGTGCCAGAGTGGTGCGAGGTGGCACACCTGGCGTCTTTGTCAGATTGGCCCTTACGCCCTCAGAGGATGGTATGACCAGACGGCTCAGTGCTCTGGGTCTCATCGGCCTCATGTGGAGTCACGGTGCCAAAGCATCCGAGCAATGCTGTACCATTCTGGCATCAGGCGCTGTGCACGCGCTTGTGGCCATGGCAGTGGGATCGAGCCGTTTTGCAGATTCTGCCGATCTTGCAGTGGTCAAGCGTGCGGCATCCCAGGAGCCTTCCAGTGAGCCAGCAGAGCGATATGCAGCAGCTTCTGCGCTCCACTTCCTCTCAACTGTTCCGGATGCCGCCCCTTACCTGTGTGATCCGGCAGCTGGAGCTATTGAGGCTCTTGCGTGGCTAACAACAGAGGTGCAGGGATACAGCGCGTCGAGAGCAACATCGGGGGCGCCTCCAGCCCTGCGCCAACGCTTAACGCTGCAGCTTGATGCCTCTGCCATGGCAGCCAATGCGCTAGCTAACCTGTGTGCTCTGCCGGGTTGCAGTGCAAGAGTGCTGACAGCGCGTGCCAGTGCGCCAATCATTGTGATGAATGATGCAACTGACCCAGATGGCGATGTGGTGATGCTACCATCATCTCTGGCTCAGACTGCATCGCAAGCAGCAGTGGAGAGTGAATCATCGTCTGATCCTTCATCACCTGCTGTAGCAACAGCGCCATCATCTCCTGTGCCAAGCCCTCATGGTATGTCAGTGTCATTTGATGCAACGTCACCTTCCGGCAACGGGATCACAGCAGCATGGCAGCTACCTGTAGCAGTAATCATTCAAGCAGAGAGTGATGGAACCGTTGCACCGGACACACTCGCTCCGGGTATGGCGGCACGAAGCTCGGCCAGCAGTAGAGCAGTTTCGGCCGTTGAGGCTGTGATTGCATCCGGTATTGCAGCTGCAAGCGCGCTCAAGGATCTCCGTAATAGAGCCTCGCTGCAGGCCAGCAAGACAGGCGGGCGAAGCTCGTTGAGAGGCACACTGCCTGGAGCTGCGGATGCTCAGCTTGGCCCGTCGACACTTCGTGCCCTGCTTGTACCCATCATTGGCTCCGCTTCTAGCTCCCCAGGCCGGTCACAGGAACCGTCCTACGAGGCCAGATCGCTCGCAACAGCACTGGCACAGCCATGGAACGATGAGCTTGCAGCAGTCGGGGAGTCCATCACTGCAGTTACCAGTCTGCAGCACAGTGTGCAGCGAGGCAGCATCACCACTGTTGAGCTTGCTAGTGATGCGGACTCGGATGCTGAGGCGCTTCTCAGTGTCATAGATGCCACTTCTACGGCTGTTGCCGCCATTGCAGGTAATGCCGCAATAGCAAGGCGTCGTGCAGATGAGATTGCAGCACTTGAGGCCACAGCTGACGAAGAAGAGTTTGGTGACGACGATCAGCGCACACGCTTGACTCGCGATTACGGAGCAACCGCTGCGCTGGCGACAAGTGGTGGACAGGGTGGTGCTGGTGGTGTTGGCGGGGCAGGCGGGGATGGTCTTGCCAAGTTGCTTGAGGCGCCATCTGCGCGCTCTCGCCGCCCAGCACCGGGTCAGGGTGATGCTGTCGCTCGTATGAGTCCACGCGAGAGGCGTGAGAAGCTGGAACAGGAGACCAGGAATGAGGAGGTGTTTCTGCGCCGTGAGATGGGTGAGCGAGCCGGACGGGGAGGACAGCAACCCCATGAGGCGGCAGCAGCTGCAGCAACACAGGCTGCTGCGGCAGCAACTAACTCTGCTATGCTACGTGGTGATTGGCTTGGCATTGCCGAGCACGGTGTTGGAGCTGCAACTGGCGAGTCTCGAGGCCCACTTGGCCTGTGGGTGCCTGCAGCATCACCACTCGGTACCATGCGCAGTGTCGTTTCCACCGTACCCAAGGGACAGGGCCCAGTAACTTGGGATGAATGCGTTGCTGCGCCTTCATGGCTTGTTGACCTAGGCCCGGGAGTTGTTTCGACGAAGCTGGCTTCACACGGTGCTGTGGCACTGTTGGGTAGAGCTCTTTCACCTCAGCTCGAGACTCCGCGCCTTTTGCGTCTACGTGCTGCGGTAGGTTTGCGATTCCTTGTCACTGTCTCTCCCCTGGCCATGGCAGCATTTGTGGCTGCAGAGGATGGTGCCCCAGTGCGAAGTGCTGTGGCTGCAGCTGCTGTGGTAGCAGCAGAAACTCGTGCGTACGAGATTGCTGCGCTTGGAGCAGCACCAAGTCCGACGGATTCCGTTGGTGTTATGCTTCATCTGGCAACACACCCACCTTCGGCAGTGCCAGGTGGGGGGGGTGCTGGTGCTTCGGTGCCCTATTCACCCATGCCTGTTTCAAGCGTGCTTGGTGCCGGTGCAGACCATCTCGGATTGCCTGGAACTGCAGGAAGCAGCAGCTTGGTATCAAGCGCTGTTCATGCTGCCAGACTCCACAGTGCTGCAATGCCTGGAAGCAGAGACGCAGCAGCGCAGATTGAGGCAGCAAGAGCAGCTGCTGAGGAGATCCGCAGGCGCCTAGAGCTCCTTGCGGGGCCAATCACAGGCGCAGGCCTGTGGGGCATCACTGAGCGGTTTGCATCGGCTTGTGTGGATGCTGTCCTGCCGGCATCCCGTGAGCCAGTGGACGTGCCAACAGCGCGAGATGGAAATGCTGGAGTGCCTCAGGCCCCTGACGGTCCTCGACCCGCGACTTCTTCCGCTTCTGGTGGTGGCAGAACCGGATCTGGAGGTGCAACCTCGCTTGTGGCTTCTGCCATTACCACTGCCACCTCAGGTAGTGGCTCTGGTACACCAAGCTCCAGTGTTGGCGGCGGTGGTATCCTTTCCCCGCATGGCAGAGCCTCACCAAGATCTCAGCAGCGCATCACCTTTTCAAACTCTGGCTTTGTGCCGGGTATGGCGTCTATGCAGAGCTCCCGGGGCGGATCTACTGCAGGCGGTGCTTCAAGCTCCAGCCCTCGTGCATCAGCACCAACCGCTGGGCGCACGCGCACGCGCAGTCTGCACGCAGCGCTGCTTGCAGAGGCGGAAGGCGGCTGTGCAGTAACAGAATCTGCTCGCCTCCGTGAAGAGCTTGTACTGCTCATCACAGCTGTGGCAGAGGAGTCCACTTCCAGGTCTGCACTGGTCTTGGCAGGTGCAGGTGGCGCCCTCATTGCCCTGGGATTGGTGTATGACCATACAGGCACTGCGGATGGAGCACTTGTTCCTGTTGGCACTGCTGCAGCTGAAGAGTTGCAGCGGCTACGCATCAATACACCACTGGAGCGTCTAACTCCAGCTGCGCTTATGGACGAGCGCACACAGCGAGCTGCATTGCGTGGACTGTGCAACATGGCAATCGCTTCTGATGCCGCACTGCAGGATGCTGGCAGCAAACGCGTCACAGCCGCGGCGCTTGCAACTTCTGCCATGAGACAAGGCGGAGTCAGGGCGCAAGTCCGCAAACTCATCGGTCAGCGTCTTCGCAGGATGCGATCCAGTGGCGCTATGCGCGAGGAAGCACAGCTTGGCAATGTTGTGGATACATCGGATGATGGCTCCATGATGGGTTTGGGAGCCAGTGCAAGCGGCTCTGGAGGTGGTGGTGATATGCAGAGCAGTATCATTGCAATGGCACGTGCGGCAGCTGGTGAAGGAGCAGCAGCCGGTGATGAAAGCAGCCAAGATCCAACGATTGCAGTGTTTGTGGGCTGTGGACAGAGGCTGTTGCAAGAGACAGCCAAAGAGACTTCCGACACTTCCATTCTCTCGCGTGCCGAGGGCGCTGGTATCCCCACAGTGAGCGACCCGGAGTCGCTCGGATCACCTTCAGCAGCAACCAGATCTGCCCCGCGCACAGGTGCTGGTGGGCGATCCGGCTCTGCACGCTTCGACGAGTCGACTGGAGGTTCGACTGGTGGCGCAGTGGCAGCATTGATTGCTGTAATGGGTGCTGGTGAGGCCGAGTACGATCGTACGATTGGGCAAGAGCGTGCCGTTGCAGATGTCATTGATCCGTGCGGGCCTCTTGCGAGGATGCGAGCTGCCGGAGCAGCAGTGCCCCCACCACCGGTTGTTGCTCCAGCGAGTGATGACCGTGCAGCCCTGGCTCGAACAGGCGCATCTGCTGACAATACCATGGATGCGGATGGTGCTGGTCTTGGCCCCTTTGCTGTTGCGCTGGAGCCTCCACACAGCGTGGCCGCACTATTCCCTTGCCTGGGACTACACAGGCGATTGGGTGCTCTACCCACGCCTGGCCTGTTCTCTCGTGCAGAGGCTGCATGGGTACGAGCTCAAGCAGTGGCTGCATCAGGCAGGCGAGGTGGTGGTCGTGGCCATGATGATGATGATGACGATGATGATCATCATGACACTGGTGTTGTGTCTGCACCAGGGGGTGTTGCACTTCCGCTCACAGGCTGCATGGGTACGAGCTCAA
>CALZMX010024660.1:0-11409 GCA_945788115.1 Cafeteria burkhardae | reverse complement strand
CTACTAGACAAACACTCTGCCTGACAGGCAAACACCACGAATAATTTCGTGTGCGAGTGTGTTTGTGGACGCACAGCTTTGCGCTTGTCGTGGCTTTTGGACGCTTGTGGGGTCTGACAACATCGCTGAATGTCGACATCTCGAGCGGAACTTTCAGGCGGTGGTTCTAGCTCGCTTGCTAACGGTGGCTACGGACCTGCGGGCTCATCTGAGGGTTTGCAATTCGGGCTGGGATTGTCGGCTCGCGGACAGACGGCCGTTTCTGGTGCCTCATCGCACGGAACCGACCCTCTTGGACGGTCACACGGCGGCGACCAGAGTATACGTGCTCGTAGCACAAACGACGAGGCGCTTGCGATGAGCAGCGAGGCCAGTGGAACACCTCAGCATGCCGTCACGACGGGTTCTCCCGGCGGCGCTTTGCCGCACCTCGGCGGCAGAGTCGAGTCTGCACCCGGCACCTTTGCAGGAAATGGGCACGGTATTGGGTTGAGCATGCCTGGCCAGGTGATGTCTCCAGAGCGCATCGGATTTGATCCGTCACCAACTAACGCGGGCATTCCCTCCGCATCTGCCGCGGCAGTTGCCACACGACCCAAGCCTGATAGCAGAGGCAGCTCAAGGACCGGCAGGTCAAGTGGCAGCGGCAGCTCTAGCCGCGGCGGCAGCTCTAGGAGCAGTGCTGTGAGCCCTGGGCTTGACGCCAAGGCCGCATACTCCTCGCCTTATACCACCACCACAGCAGCCATGCCAGCAACTGGTTCTGCAAGCGCACCATGGAATGCCTCTGCCCCGCCCACTGAGTCCTCAACTGGCGCCACACGCCGTCCTAGACCACCGCCACCGGCTCGCAGACCCTCGTTGGGCGGGCGCCGGTCATCAGCATCAGACCACGAGCAGCAACCAGCTAGCAACACGCGAGCATCTCTGCCTAGGCCCTCATTGTCAATCCAGGACGCGGTTGCAGGGTCACGAGAGACCGATGGAACACTTGCCACTGCAGACGAGTACAGCGAGGCTGGATCGTCAGACGAGGGGAGTGGCGCCGGATCAAGCATTGCCGGAGCTGCAACTGGCTCTCAGGCAGGTACGATCGGGTCACAAGGCTCTGGGTCTGGCACGGGATCATACTCTGGCACCGGATCATATGGCTCAGGAAGCGGCAGTGAGGAGGCTGAGATGGACATTCTTGATGGTGAGCTTGATGGAGATGAGTCTATTGACACACAGGAGCGCGAGAGACGCGGTCTGGACCGTCAGCGACACTGCCTTCGTCGTCGGCTGTCCGAGGGTGCGCTCTCAGTGCTGGAAAGCAAGGCCGAGATCCTGCTTCTGGACTATACTCCGATCATCTCTCGACGCCCGATTGATAGCCGCAACCCGATTCGTGCAGTGAATATGAACCGACAGATCAAGCTGTTCATCACCATAACCATGTACAATGAGGTAGGGCGGGAGCTGGATCTCACCCTCAAGGCCATCAGCGCAAACCTCGAGCCGATTCGTCGTGTGTGCGGCATCTCGTGGAAGGAGGTCTTTGTCCTCTGTATCCAGGATGGCCGGCAGAAGATGAGCTCCAGTCTGGAGAAGTGGTTGATCAAGCATCACTTGTGGGACAGGAAGATGCTGTTGGCAGAGCACCAGGGTGCACCTGTTACGTGTCATCTGTTTGAGCGGACACTCCATCTCCCAAAGTCCCGCACCAATCGCGAGTACTACGATCCCCTACAGATCGGCTTTGCGGCCAAGGAGAAGAACGGAGGAAAGCTCAATTCTCATTTATGGGCGTTCTCTGCATTTGCAAGACAGGTTCAACCAGACTACCTCATGCTCTTTGATGTGGGTACAATTCCCCGTGAATATGCAATTGCACGCATGATTGAGGCGATGCAGAAGAATCCTCAGGTGGCCGGTGTGTGCGGTGAGATCGCTGTGCACAACCCCAACTACTTCAGTTTTGTGCAGGCTGCACAGGCCTTTGAGTACGTCATCCAGCACGTGCTGGACAAGTCCTTTGAGTCGATCTGCGGTTTCATTGGTGTGCTTCCCGGAGCATTCAGCGCATACCGCTGGAAAGCCATGCGTGGCGAGCCCCTGAACCAATACTTTCTGCTCGAGGAGATCCCCTTCCGCGAGATCGAGCCAGCAATTGCAAACATGTATCTGGCTGAGGATCGAGTGCTGTGCTACGAGCTTGTCGCCAAACGCAGGCGCAACTATACGCTACACTTTGTCAACGACGCCGTTGCCGAGACGGACATCCCTATGTCGCTGGTGCAGCTCATCAAACAGCGTCGCCGTTGGCTCAACGGTACCTTCTTCGCCCTCATCTATGTCCTCCTCGGCTTCCCCAAGCTCCTCCGCCGCTCAGACCACTCTATTATCCGCCGCCTCGTGCTCACGTTTCAATTCGTCATCAACTTCACTACCATGATCATCGCCTGGTTTGCGATTGGTTCTCTCTTTCTCTCCTTTTTCCTCATATACACGCTCTCATTCAAACAAGTTGGTGATTCAGCGGGTGGTGCGATCATGTGGGTCTTCTCCTCCTCCTTCATGATCATCATCCTCGCACAGCTTCTCCTGGCCTTAGGCAACGCCCCGGACGAGGTTGCCCGGGTCTACTACTCAACATCTGTCGGTTTGGGTGTCATAATGTACTTCAGCATCGTGCTCAGTGCTTGGCATCTATCGTCGGGTGAACTCAACATTATCGTCCTGTTCGCCTCGGCCTCAAGTTTCGCCGTCTACGCGATATGCTCTGCAATGTTTTGGAGGCTGGATGTTGCTGTTGCCTCCGTCATGCAGTACCTGTTCATGCTGCCAACATTCGTCACTACCTTTGCCATCTACAGTTTCTCAAATCTACAAGATATCAGCTGGGGAACACGCGAGGGCGGGTTGAGACAGCAGAACCTCGAGGTTGTAAATGTCAATGAAGAGGCCGAAAACAGGCGAGTGTTTAGAGATGATGAAGATCTCGATTTTGTCAGCGATTCTGATTACAGCGAGGAGAGTGAGGACAGCGAAGATGCCGCCCGTATGGCACTAGAGCAAGCTTTTGGACCACAGCAGCCAATGGGAAGCATGATTCCAGGTGGTATGGGAGTGCCAATGGTGGCAATGCCCGTTGGCATGGGCATGCAGCCGCCTGGCATGATGATGTATCAGCAACCTCAGCCTGGCATGGCTTGGCCTGGACCGGGAATGACGATGCCTGGTGTACCTACACAGCCGATGCCTATGGCATCTGCATTTGCTGGTGCTGGTGCTGCTCCGCCTCCAATTCGCATGGGGCCGCGTGCTTCAGATGCTGCTGGTGCTGTTGGCACGGACGGCATTGATGCACTGGTACCACCAACTCCTATTGCGCCATCGATTGAGCAGATGGTGGAGATGGTAGACGATGAGTATGTGGACAGTGATGACGAAGAAGAGGCGACTGGGGCTGGGGTTGGTGCAGGCGCGACACAGCTCCAACCTGCGGTCATGCAGCGCGGCGACGAGGCCGTCAGTGTGGATGAAAGTGACTACTCGTCATCCTCTGGTCCTGAGCGGGCTGGGCCAGCTGGCCGTGAAGACAATGGAGGCACAGTGGCAATCAACTTCCGGGATGACGACCACGATGGGGAGGTGGATGTTGACTCCGAAGTGGAGGAGGCCGCAGAGGAGGCTCTGGCTGAGGCTGCCGCACGAGCTGTGGCTGCCCAACAGGCCATGGACCAGGCCAGACGCATGGCCATGTACGACAAGGAAAAGGAGGAGCTTCGAATGAAATTCATCGGCTTCCGAACGCGAACGATGATCCTGTGGATGGCCTGCAACTGGGTATACGTCACGGGTGTGCTGAACTGGGAGCGCATCGAGGAGTTTGCTTTCGTGATTGCATACATCATGTTCTTCTCCCTCACGTATCGCACGATTGGCAGTTTTTGGTACATGTCGGAGAAGTATGGCAAGCTGTGCTGGTCCCGCTACTGCTCACCATGGTGCTGTATCAAGATGTGCTGGGAGAGGCATCGTGTGCTGCGGTTCAAGGAGCAGGATGATCACGTTGTACGCAAGAGGGGTGTAGTCCAAGCCTTTGATGACGGAGCTGGTGATGCTGATAGCAGCTGGATCAGTGACGAATCGCTCGAGCGCCGTGAGGAAGAGCGTTGGGGCAATTGGGGCTTTGAAGGCGGTGACAAGGCCGATGTGATGATCGACGAAACTATGGCGCCTGAGGCAGCAAACGCAGTGTTTTCAGCCGAAGCAACGGGACAGCAGGGAGGTGCTGGTGGTGATGGTACCGGTGGAGGAGATGGTGCCGGCGTTGGCGATGGTGCGCTTGATCTGAGCGCTGCAATGGCACAGGCTGAGGAAGCAACAGCAGACGCGCTTGCGAAGATTTCGGCTCTGGATGGCAGAGACGATGACGTAGTGGACCTTGCCAAGGAGATCCGAGAGGGTGAAGCTGCTACAAGCACCGCTCTGCATAAGATTGATGCTCTTGGGCTCAAGGGAGGCAGATCTGATAAGGATAAGGATGCCGACGCAGGTGCAGGTGATGATGATGGAGATATGGTGGACTTTGCCGCTATGATTGCTGATGCAGAGGGTGCAACATCAGACGCCATGGCTCGTGTAGACGCGCTTGGTCGCAAGGTGAGCTCCTCGCGCATGACAGGCTCCAGGGCTGGCAGCCATCAACGTCGTGGATCCCAGGAAGCGTGGCCAGAGGCAGAGGGAGCCAGTGCCAGTGCAAGCTCACACAAGGTCACAAGAACAACAACAACCACGACGACAACGACAACCACGAATCTTGTGCATTCACAGCAGCAAAGCGCTGCAGGCGGTGCGCCAGACGCACTAGCGGTGCCCGGCACTCCCGGTGCTGTTATTGACCCCGTAGCACAGGCGGCATCGGCTGTTTCGCCGTCTGCCGGTGGCTCAGCGACGACTGGTGACGACGATTCCGACTCGGACGAGTCGATGATGGACCTCAGCGCAATGCTGCGCGATGCAACCAATGCAACATCCGATGCAATGGGGCAAGTTGACCAACTGCGAGCTGTGGGGCCGCAGCGCTCCTCAAGAAGGCTCATTCAGGGCGGTTCTAGCAATCGTTCAAATGACTGAGCGTTTCCTCTTTTTTTACCCGCCTCGCCGAGCAAATTCACCCACATGCCCATTGTTTTCGGGCTTGGGACCTTGCTAGCAACCCTTCTGAGCGCCTCTGCATGAATTCTTCTTGATTGACGGGGAATCAACCCGGGTTTTTCTTTGTTTCGAGCATTACGTTTTTGGTGTGTGTCTCTGGCAGTTTTCCATTCAAGCCCATTTTTCGTCATGATCCCGTCCCATTTCGGTCTTGAATGAAACACAAGACAGAAAATAATTGTGTGTTTGTTGTGCTCATTCGGTACGGAAGGATGGTTCGTGCCCCTTTTGGGTGCAAATTGCAGCGAAATGGCCCAGTTGACGCATCCTTGACCGACGACACGTGCCAGGCGCTGGGCATGTCGGAGCTGGTGCTCCAACCTCCTGATGATTGATTAATACACAACAGACACGCTGGGCGCGTTCCGGAGATTGCATCCAAGCTGCTAGCATGGTTTTTGGAACGACGCGGTCTTGCTGCAATCTGGGTGCTCTGGAATGATCTGCTGTGTTTCGTCACACACAGGGTTGCTTTCGAAACATTCCACCCCTGCAGTTGCTTGCATCTACCAGTTGCATCCAGTTGTCCGGTATTCGAGGCTTGTCTCACGCAGTTGCAGGAGTATTTGCCGAAATTGCCGAGCGGCCCAACTGTGAAGACAAGGCAAGTTTCGGAGGCTGGTGTTGGCGAAATCGACGGTACTATTGCGATTCCATCCACCTGTAGCCAACCTTACCGCAAATACGGCCTTGAACAGGTTTCTTTGGTGTATTTACGATGTCTTCTAACCGCGATACCTTGCCTTCGCCTGCATCTGCGCTGGCTAGCGACATGCAAAATCAGCTTTCATTCGTCGCTGGTGGACATCCCGGTCAGCCTGTTGCAGGCTTCACGGCAGTGTCTGGAGTAAGCAGTGCGAAGATGGACGCAGCTGCACGATTTGCAGCACTTGCAGGACCGCAACACTGGAACATGATGGGCGCAAGCGCGTCTCTGGCTGCGGCTCCAGGAGGTCACGGTCGATTTGGTATGCACCCGGCCCACGCGCCAATGGCAACCGGTTCGAACCCATCCTTGCTTGCGGATGATAGTCATGGCTCTGCGGACACATATGGCTTGCCAACTCACCCGGTGGCTGCCCCGGGGGCCGTCGGCGTGGGAATCTCCTCATCGCTTGGTGCTCATCCTGGAGCTGCTCAATTGCAACACCCTGGTTCGTTTCCGCATGCAATCGGTGGGCACCACCAATCATTAGGCCATACAAACCAATCACATGTGATGCTTGGAGCCGCCCTCCAAGCACAAGGTGGCGGCGGCGGCAATCCGGGACTATCGGGATCACCCATGACTCCGGCTCAGCGCTCCCACGGGCACTATCCAGCAGGTTTGTCATCGGATGGTACCATGCCCAGCTATTCTGCCGGCTTTCCTGCCTTGCACGCTCAACAGTTGCAGCAGCAGCAGCAGTTTGCTGCCGATTTGGGCGGAGACTCCACACATGTTGCCCCAAAGCGAATGCGTGAGCAAATGTCACAATCTTCCCATCCTGGTGGGATACCACAGCACCCACAGGCACTATTATCAGGGCAGACTGACGTTGCAATGGGTTCAGGCAGCTCACTGCTACGAGCAGGCAGCATGCAGCTTGGTTTAGGCCTGACCCAACCACCCATGGCTTCGTCCATGTTCTCATCACCAACACCAGTTGGCATCCGAGAGGAGCGCAAGCAGCGAACAGCGGCCCTGATGACCCAAGCCTTTGCAGCGGACCCCGAGGATGCACGTGATCCGCCATCAGGAGCCTTTGTATACATACCCCCCCACCAGATCAACCAGCTTGCCTCAGTGCGTGCAATGCTGTCCAATCAGGCACTCATCATGGACTGGGATGAGCTTGTGGACATTACAAGCGTAGCGCTGCATGACGGTCAAGCAGCAACACGCATGCGCGCAAAAGCCACACTCTGTGATGGACGAGTTACCGTGCGCGATCCAGCACCATACGGAGATGCACACTCCAGTAGTAGTAGCTCTACATCAGCTCCTGGATTGACGATGCCCGGGCAATGGCCTCAGCGTGATCCCGTCCCACGACTCTCCATGCCTGACGCGGCAGCTGCTGCCGCCCTTGGCAGTGGGTCTATGCCCTACGGTATGCCTAGTGGTGCATCCTATCTGCATGCTGGTGGAGCTGGCTCATCAGGATCGTACGGCGGTGCTGGTGCTACAGGCGCTGCTGGTGCTACCGGACACAGTACAGGCTCTTCCGGTCTTCCCGACCTCATGGCTGATTCATGGACAGGCATGTCGTCCGGCTTCTCTCCTGGCAACTCTGCCTCACACCACCCACTAGGCACTGTGCAAACTGTTGGGAACGCTTCTTCAACACACGCTGTTGCGGCGACAGCTGGTGCGGGGGTGTGGCAGGGCTGGCAACCTTCGCCTCCTGGGACAGGTATGCTCCGTGGCATCGCAAATGGACCGGCATCACGCCGCGCAACCCCTCCTACCAGTACACGCACAGTTGAACAGCTCCAGCAGGCATCATTACACGCAGGTGGTGCACTATCACAGAGATTGGCTGGTGGTGGTGGAGGTAATGGTGGTGGTGGGCAGATACACCCTGCCATGCTGAGTGCTCTTGCTGCTAGTAGCAGTGACAGTAATTGCATGTCACCGACCTTCACTGGTGCCTCAATGCAGGCCACACCAGACACATCAGGCCTTCATGCTCTCTCGCTCGCTGCCGGGGAGCTGACAACAACAACGACCGCTTCAGGGGGAAATTATGGACGTGGGTCGATGCCAACACCCCCAGCACCGGCTCGCAGTGCATCACACAGGCGTCATGTTGGCGTCGGGGCAGGGAGACCGGCTTCGGAGCGTGGACGAGGAACTTCGGCGGAGACCGCAACCACAACCCGCAGTAAAAGGGCTGCACAGGAGCTGACCTCCGCCCGCATGCGCCGGTCACTTGTGCAGGATAGCAGGGTGCCAGAGGGCACTCGCTCAGGCACAGTGTCATCAAAGGAGGGGGTTAGCTGGGGCCGTGTCAATAATCCAGTCGTCTATGTGGAGAATTCTGGGTTGCCACCGACTTGGCCATCAATTCCACTACCGCTCAATTACCTTCACACTAACCTTCCCCCAGATGATGGTCGTTCTGGCCGCCTCACAAAGCAGAGTGTGTCTGCATTGCGCTTCTGGATGACACAGGGATACACCTGGTTGAGTCCTTATCCTACAACCGCTGATGTATCAAAGCTTTCTGTCGAGACAGGAATGTCAGCAAAACAGCTCAGAGATTGGTTCCGAAACGAACGCAAGAGAGTGTGGTTACCCTTCTGGCAGAGCCGTCTCAGCGATCCTGACTGCCTGTGGGTTGTACAGCGGTCCTCTGGTGGCAGAGCAAACATCATTCCAAGGCACGTCATGTCACGCTTTCAGTCGTACACGTCAGACCTTGATCTTATGACGGCAATTGCCCTCGATCGTGATGCCACAGACGGCCCTCCACCCGATGCAAAGCCCTCTGAGCCAGGACACGCATCTGGGAGAGGACCCACTACAGCTGCAGGCTCATCTGGCTCTGCATCGGATCAGACTGGCCGGTCACCAGGAACAGCGTCTGCCAGGTCACTACCAGGCACCGGGCGAGGCTCGATTGTGTCACAAGCACACGCACCAGTCCCAGGTCTGCCGCTGGCATCAAGCTCTGTGAGACCCCCCCACATGCATCGCATGTCGGCAACCCCATCTTCAGCAGGAGGAGGCTCAATGCTCGTTCCAGTGGGGTCATCTGGTGTGGCTGTGTATCCGACAGTGCCTGCTTCCTCAAGCCTCACGGGATACCACCACTCAGGGTATGGTTTGGGGCCGTCCCACGGATGAATGTCTAGTCTCACGGTGTGTGCATTAGCGCGTCGGGCAAATGATTTCTTCACAAGTTCATGAGTATTTGAGCTTTGATTGTGCGTCCATCTTGTATGAATACTTCATATACGGGGTCCAGGACATGTCGATGATCACATCTTTGCCACAATCATCTTTGCCACAATCGCCATCACCCACACACACAAATAAGCACAATTGCACGAATGCTTGCCACAGTAATTGCATCACGTATCGAGTGTTTGCAATTCCTAGTCAAACATATCAAAAGGGTTGCTTGACACGCCACTGGGAGCAGGTGCAGCAGCAGCAGCAGTGCCGGGCTTGGAGCCTGAGCTAGACGATAGACCCGCGAACGGATCAGCCGTAGGTGTAGGTGTAGGTGCAGGTGCCGGTGCAGGTGCAGGTGCCGATGCAGGTGCACGAGGATCAAAATCATCAAACGAGTCGGCAGCTGCCACTGCAGCAGGGGCGCCCGCACGGGGGTTGAAATCGTCGAAGGAATCGACTTTCGCAAGTGCGACAGGAATGTTTGTGCTGCCGCGTGGGTTGAACTCGTCATCGAATCCTGTTGAAGCAGCAGGAACTGGTGCCGGCGCTCCAAACAGATCCGGTGCTGGTGCAGCAACAGCTGGTGCAGCGACTGCAGGTGCAGCAACTGCAGGTGCAGCAACTGCAGGTGCTCCAAACAGGTCGCCCAGGTCATCGATGCCTGTTGCTGATTCGGTTGTAGGTGCTGTGGCACTGGCTGTGCGAGATCGTGTGGCTGACCCATTTGCAGCCCGTGGTGGTGCAAGGCCCCCTACAGCTGGGTTGGCACTCCCAGAACCAAGTCTCGCTCGTCGTCGATCCGCAGCAGCACCCGCAGCGCGTGGGGCACCAAGTCCGCCTGCAGCGCGCGGCTTTGCGAGAGGGGCAGGCTTTGCTCCAGAGCCGGAACTTGAGCCTCGCGGTCTGCGTAATCCACCTCCGCTCGATTTGCTGGAGCCTGCTGTGGTGGGAGCAGCAGCTCTGCTGCGTCTAGATGCAGGAATAACAGCCGGTGCGGGAGTCGGTGCCGGCACCGGCGCTGGAGTAGGGGCTGGAGCACTGAAGAAATCATCAAACCCATCTCCAGTCGCAGGTACTGGTGCTACTGCTGGTGCTGGTGCTGGCGCTACTGCTGGGGCTGATGCTACTGCTGGCGCTGGTGCTGGCGCTGGTGCTGGAGCTACGGCGACACTTGTTGTATGGGATCGTGCAGGTGCTGGTCCCATCTTGGCCAATGCAGCTCTTGCACCCTCTGGGCCGCGCTTACAGAGTGTTTTGTAAAGACGGAGGGCGTTGTTCACCTGATCATTGAGTTTGAGCAGCAAGCTGAGGTTTGAAGCCCCTGCGCCCATCGTGGCCGCTTCTACCTCCACCAGAAGACCCTTGGCCCCGTGGGCAACCGTTGATGCAATCTCCTTCATCAGGGAGTCGGCTTTTGCAGCCTCAGCACTGTCACAAGCGAGTGTCATGTCCCGGAGCATCTGAGCCGCATTCGCGAGCACTTCTTGGTTGCCACTGAGACCTGTGCCTGCAGATTCACTTGCTGGTGCAGCACCAGACCCAGCACCACTTGGTGTGGGGGCAGGCCTTGAGGGAATGCCTCCAGGAATGGGCAACCCGGCTGAGGCTAGTGACGCGGCCATAGCCGCTGCCATGGCGGCATCCTCCTCTGCTGCGGCTGTAGCACTACCACTGCTGCTACCTGGCGGCATGGTTGCAGTGCGAGAGGAAGCTGCTGTTGCCGGCTTGCCTGCTGCTGTTGCCGGTGGTGTGAAGATAGGGGGGCGAGTTTCATCGAGTTGAGGCGCCGGAAAGCGAAAGCCGCGTGCCCGCATACGATGGTACAGCTCAACAAAGCCCTCAAGACCGTGAGACGTCCTGAGAGGGAGGAATTCTTCACCCCAAGCCTGCACCAACTCCAAACACTTGTTGAGTGCTGTGGCTGAGCCTGGTTCCCTCTTCTTTGACTTGCGCTCTGCAAAGTCTGCTGTTTGCTCAAGCTGCTGCAGGAAGGGCTTGTGGGATGCAGCAACCTGTGCGAAGCGCATACCACAGTTCTTGATGAGCATTTCGGACAATCGTAGAGTCTGGAGCATCGCAACCAGGTCACGAGATGCAAGCCTGGTTCGCAAGGTCCGCACAACCTCCTCAAGTTGTTCAGCTGCTGCTAGGGCGTTAACGCTGTCACAAATGCCTAAATGTGTTGCAACCTGGTCAGCCACACCTGTTGTCGCCTGTTGGATCGTAGTTTCCAGGCCACCAATATCTACCGGCTTGCGCCTACGAAAGATGGAAGCCATAATGTGGTTGCGTAGCGCTTCTAACTTTTTGCCAGAGTGGAGTGG
>CALZMX010024470.1:0-10345 GCA_945788115.1 Cafeteria burkhardae | reverse complement strand
ACTGTAACGGAGAGCGTCTATTCGGCCTGCCAGAGACCGAGTATCCAGAGCTGGACCGCATTTCCAAGGAGCTCAAGCTCCTGCGCAAGCTGTATGATCTGTACCGTGATGTCAATGAGGCATTTGAGTCGTATGCCACCATCCTCTGGGCTAGCGTTGTCACCAATGTCAGCTCCATGCGAGACGAAATGGAAGCATTTGCAACCAAGTGCACAAAGCTTCCAGCGCGCTTGAGACACTGGGATGCCTACACGGAGCTGTTTGAAAAGATTGACGGCTTCAAGGACGTTGTGCCGCTCCTGGAAGAGCTTGCCAGTCCCAAAGTCAAAGAGCGACATTGGGAGGCAATTGGAAAGCTTGCAGATGTGGAGCTACGCCCCACAGATCCCGACTTTAAGCTTGCAGACCTCATGGCAATCGATCTCATCGCCAACCGTGACGAGCTTGAGGAGATTTGCGATGCTGCCACCAAGGAAGCCGGGATTGAGGCCAAGCTGTGTGAGATTGAGGAGCAGTGGGAGATCGAGGAGGTCAACTTCATTGAGTGGAAGAACAGGCCCGGCCAGATGATCCTGGCCGGTGTTCCGCTAATCATTGAGGCGCTGGAGGAGGCTCAGGGCAACTTGCAGACTCTCTTGGCAATGCGCCATATCGGTGTCTTCCGTGAGCGCTCTCAGACGCTTCTCAAGACCCTCGCAAACACCTCGGATCAGCTTGATCGCTGGGCCAAGGTACAGCAGCTGTGGTGCTCACTGGAGTCTGTTTTCACCGGCGGAGACATTGCTCGTGCGTTGCCCAAGGTGGCTGGACGCTTCAACAAGGTGGACAAGGACTTTGTGCGCATCATCGCGCAGGCTGCAGATGCGAAGACTGTGGTCAAGGCAGCCACCAATGAAATCCTAGATTCCTTGCTGCCTGAGATGTACGGTGAGCTCGAGGAGTGCACCAAGCGTCTGGAGGCGTATCTGGAGTCCAAGCGCGCCAAGTTCCCAAGGCTGTACATCGTATCCAACGACAACTTGCTGACCATTCTCAGCCAGGGATCCAATCCCACTGCGCTCCAGGCGTATTATGAGAAACTGTCAGATGCCATCAGCAGCGTTCACCACGACGAGAAGGATCCCTCCCTCATTGATGCGCTCATCTCCGAGTACCGTGGCGATGCCGACACTGTGGAGCTCACACGACCTGTCAAGGCTGCCGGTAACGTTGAGGACTGGCTGCGCGCGCTCATTGATGAGATGCAGCGATCAATGAAGGAGCTGTGTGAGGTGTGCGTGGAGCAGGTTGAGGCGCTCGGACCCCGATTTGTGCCCGATATGCGCACCTTTGTAGAGGCTAGCTGCGGCCAGTACTCCCTGTTTGGTGTGCAGCTGTGGTGGACGGGACAGGTGGAGCATGCTATCCGTGGCATTGGCAAGGGTGGACTGACATACAAGTCAGCCCTCAGCCCCCCGCTCAAGTCCTCCGAGGCGCTTCTCGATGGTCTGTCCAAGTGGTGTCGTGAGGCACTGCCAACCAAGATGCGCCGAGTCAAGGTGGAGACACTGGTGACAGTGCATGTTCATCAGCTTGAGGTGATCCGTGAGCTGATCAAGAGCAAGGTCAGCGGTCCAGATGACTTTGAGTGGCTGAAGCAGGCTCGCTTCTATTGGCGCCCTGATCTGGCAGATGATACCAGCCCGGAGGGAGCTGCTCGCATCCTCATTGCAGATGCTGGATTTGACTACCAGTACGAGTTCCTTGGTGTCAAGGAGCGCCTCGTCATCACCCCGCTCACGGATCGTTGCTACATCACTCTGTCACAGGCTCTGCGCATGCATTTTGGTGGAGCCCCAGCTGGTCCAGCCGGAACAGGCAAGACTGAGACTGTGAAGGATATGGGACGTACCCTGGGTCTGTATGTTGTGGTTACCAACTGCTCGTCTGAGATGCAGACTCAGGACACTGCCAAGATCTTCAAGGGTCTTGCTGCTGGTGGAATGTGGGGCTGCTTCGATGAGTTCAACCGCATCACTCTACCAGTGCTGTCTGTGGTTGCGCAGCAGGTACTGTCAATGCAGAACGCACTCAAGGCCGGCCGTGACACGTTCAGCTTCCCTGGTGACTCGCAGATCATCCCCATCCGCCCCATCTCTGCGCCATTCATCACAATGAATCCTGGCTATGCAGGCAGGCAGGAGCTGCCAGAGAACCTCAAGGCCCTGTTCCGGTCTGTGGCAATGATGGTTCCTGATCGCGAGATTATCATCCGCGTCAAGCTCTACTCTGTGGGATACACCGAGTCCACTGAGCTCGCAGAGAAGTTCTTCACATGCTATACGCTGTGCGAACAGCAGCTGTCCAAGCAGAAGCATTACGATTTCGGGCTCAGAAATATCCTTTCTGTACTCCGAACCGCCGGTGCAACCCTGCGAGGCGAGCCCGGATCACTCGAGGCAGAGTTGCTCTACCGCACTCTGCGTGACATGAACCTGTCCAAGATGGTGGCACAGGATGTTCCAGTGTTTCTTTCCATGTTGAGAGATCTGTTTCCAGCTCTGCGTGAGCCCAAGGGATCTTCGCATTACGAGATTGAAAAGGCTATATCCGAGGCTGCAGATGCCTCAGGATTGGTGCGCTGGCCGTGGTGGCTGCGTAAGAACCTGCAGCTGTACGAGACACAGCTTGTGCGCCATGGTATCATGCTAATCGGTCCATCTGGCGGAGGCAAGACTGGAGTGTTCAACACTCTCCGTGCAGCACTCAACGAGACAACCGGCACGCCTCATCGCATCGTCAGTCTCAACCCCAAGGCAATGCGCGCCACTGAGCTGTTTGGTGTCACTGATGAGCTCACAGGAGAGTGGGAGACTGGTGTGTTTGCCGCAATCTGGGAGCGTATCAACAGCCCTGAGCAAGCATCCAAGAACGTCACCTGGATGATCTGTGACGGGCCAGTGGACACCCTGTGGATCGAGAGTCTCAACACTGTGCTTGACGACAACCGCCTCCTCACGCTTGCCAATGGAGATCGCTTCTCCATGGCATCATCCACCAAGATCATGTTTGAGGCAATGGATCTCCGCAACGCATCACCGGCCACTGTGTCACGCGCAGGAATCGTTTACGTGTCGGCAGTGTCGCTTGGCTGGCACCCAGTGGCGGAGGCTTGGGTTCGCTCGTTGCCAGCGGAGCAGAGGCCACTCATGAGGCATCTGATTGCCCGACACATTGGCAACATGCCGACTGACTTCCGTCTCACCACGCAGCCAGACCCAGGACCACTGTTTGGCTTCTTTGCGAGAGACCTGGAGCCGGTTGTGGAGCTATCTCGTGTTGGTATCGTGGCAGCCGCACTGCGTCTCGTCAAGTGTCTCATGGAGCAAGCAGTGGCCAGCGGCAACATGCCCCCCGCAAACTTCACCAAACCTTCTTGGTCTGATGAGGGCGGAGCACCAAAGACGAGCGCTTCAAGCGGCTACGACTTTGAGATCACCGAGCCCGCACCAGCAACCGGCGCTGCCGACGAGGATCCAGGATGCTCAGCTGACTACCGCAACACGGTGGAACGCATGCTCGTGTACGGTCTCACGTGGGCAATGGGCGGTTTGCTTGAGCCAGAGGATCGCCAGGCGTTCCACGCAAGACTCAAGTCTATTGCTGGCTCCAATGTGCCCGGTGATGATCCATCCGCAGCCGACAGCGCAGCAGCCGGCGCCGCATCTGCTGAAGGTCTGACCGTGTTTGAGTTCTTCCTTGACACAGAGTCGGCTGGCTGTCAGTGGGTGGCTGTGCGCCCCCCAGCATGGGAGTACCCCGACTCTGAAGTGCTTGATTTCCCCAATCTGCTCGTGCCCACCATGGACAGCACACGTGCTGCAAAGGTGCTGGAGCTCGTTCATGGCTACAAGCACATCCCCGTGCTCCTTGTGGGCGGTCCTGGAACTGCCAAGACATCCACTGCACTCATGTATCTTGCAGACTGCAAGGCCAGCGGCCACAACTTTAAGCGCATCAACTTCTCGTCAGCTACCACCCCAGCCATGTTCCAGGAGAGTATCGAGTCCTCCTTGGAGAAGCGCGGAGGTCGCACTTTCGGCCCCATTGGAGGCAAGTCCATGACCTTTTTCGTGGATGATGTATCCATGCCCGAGATTAACGAGTGGGGTGATCAGCCAACCAATGAGCTGACACGCCAGGTGATCGAATCTGATGGTATCATGAGCCTTGAGAAGGACAAACGTGGAGAGCGTAAGGAGCTACAGGGACTGCAGTACATTGCTGCAATGGTGCACCCCGGACGTGGTCGCAACGACATCCCGTCTCGTCTTAAGCGCCACTTTTTCGTGTTCAACCTGGTGCTGCCAGCACTGCAGTCAATTGATGATATTTATGGCCAGATGCTGCGCGGTCGCTTCCCAGAGGACGAGTGGAGCGCTGATTTCAACGACACGATTGCGCAGCTCACAGTTGCAACAATTGAGCTGTGGCGAGTTGTCAAGGCCAGGATGCTCCCAACGCCGGCCAAGTTCCACTACGTGTTCAACATGCGTGAACTGTCCCGTGTTTTCCAGGGTATTGTGCTCTCTGAGACCGCAGTGATTCGCGAAGGCGGCGTGGGCACTCCAACCGATAGCTCCGAGGCGCACCTCAACCTGCTGCGGCTGTGGAAGCACGAGGCTCTCCGTGTGTTCCAGGATCGTCTCATCACCCAGGAGGACAAGGCCAAGTTTACTGGCATCCTGGAGCAGGTCACAGTTGGTCAGTTTGGCGAGGATATTGCCGATGCTATCGAGGGTGAGACTCTCTTTGTCAGCTTCCTGCGAGATGATGTCGAAGATGAGGACGGTGTGGTTGTTGAGGAGGCGCCTCGTGTGTACGAGCCCGGTGGCACAATTGATGCGATCCGTGAGCGTGCAAACATGTTCATGGAGGAGAATAACAAGCAGAACCAAACCAAGCAGCTTAACCTCGTGCTGTTTGAGGATGCTCTTCGTCATATGCTCCGCATCTCGCGCATCATTGGCACACCACAGGGTTCTGGTATGCTTGTTGGAGTTGGTGGTTCGGGCAAACAGTCTTTGACCAAGCTTGCAGCATTTATTGCTCGGTCCGAGTTGTTCCAGATCACCCTGACCAAGACATACGGGATTGCTGCACTCAAGGAGGACCTCAAGGCCGTGTACGATATTGCGGGTATTGAGAGGCGTAGTGTGACGTTTATGCTCACTGACTCGGAAATCAAGAGTGAGGCCTTTTTGGAGTATGTCAACTCCATCCTCACAACTGGCGAGGTGGCTGGCCTCTTTGCCAAGGATGAGCTTGCAGCCCGTGCTGCTGAGATTGCTGGCCATTTCCGCAAGGACCGGCCCGACCTGCCAGAGTCTGCAGACAATGTGCGACAGTTCTTCATCGACACTGTGCGCAGCAATCTTCATATTGTCCTGTGCATGAGCCCTGTGAATCCCAAGTTCCCTGAGCGCGCGCGCAAGTTCCCTGGTCTCATTTCATGTACCACCATGGACTATTTCCTCAAATGGCCAAAGGAGGCTCTCATGGCTGTGGCTAGAGGCTTCCTTGGCGACTTTGACATCGAAGCAGACGGACCAGAGGTGAAGGAGGGTCTGATGAAACACGTTGGTATGGTGCATCGCATTGTTGTTGACACTTGTGATGAGTACTGGGAGGCGATGCGCCGACGGGTGTACCAGACTCCCAAGTCCTACTTGTCCTTCATTGACAACTTCAAGTCGACGTACACTCGCAAGCTTGCGGAGAATCGCAACAAGGCCGACCAGGTCGACAAGGGACTTGACAGGCTGCGTGAGGGTGCCAGGGATGTTGACAAGCTGCGTGGCGTGCTCAAGAAGGAGAAGATCAAGCTCGCGCAGGCCGAGACAGATGTATCGACCATGGTAGGCGACTTGGAGCTGTCCACCCTGGAGGCTGAGCAGGAGGCAGCAAAGGTGGACGAGATCAAGAAGGACTGCGAGGCGGAGCGAACTCGTATTTCTGCAGAAAAGGATGGTTGCGAGAGAGATCTTGCGGCTGCAAAGCCCTTCCTTGAGGCCGCAGAGGCAGCCATTGACATGGTCCAGCCAGCACATATCGCAGAGATCAAGCGAGCCGGCAACCCCAAGGATGTGATCAAGCTCACCTTCGATGGTGTGCTCATCCTCTTCCACATGCCTATCCTGCCCGTCAAGCCCGCCGTGCTGGAGCTCAAGAAGGAGAACATGGGTATGTTCGAGCCATCCTTCAGCATTGCACAGACCTCTCTGCTGGCGAACTCTGGATTCCTCAATGCACTGCTTGGCTTTGACAAGTCGTCAATCACCGATGAGCGTGTTGAGCTGCTTGACCCCTACCTCAGCCTTGTTGATCATTTCAATCCCAAGGTTGCAAAGAGTGCCTCAGTGGCCGCAGAAGGCCTTCTTATCTGGGTACAGGCAATGCGAGACTACCACAACGCATCCAAGATTGTCAAACCCAAGCTGGAGGCTCTTGCTACTGCCGAGTCCGAGCTGGCACAGGCCGAAAAGGCTCTCTCCAATGCCGAGGAGCGCGAGCGTGACTGTCAGGAGCGTGTGGCGGCACTCAAGGCCGAGTACGACGCAGCCAATGGCAAGAAGCGAGACCTGGAACAGAATGCGCTCAACCTGGAGCGGAAGATGGACAAGGCGTCCAAACTGATCCAGGGACTCGCGGATGAGCAGACGCGCTGGTCTGACGACTCTGACCAGTTTGCTGAGAAGCGTAGGCGTCTTGTGGGTGATGTGGCGGTGTCTTGCGCCTTTATCAGCTACTGTGGTGCGTTCAATGCCCGGTTCCGTGACATCCTTATCCGCGACAGATTCATGTCTGATTGCAACGACAAGTCTGTGCCAGTGTCTCATGATCACGATGTGATTGACTTCCTTGTGAACGTGGGCGTACGTGGCGATTGGGCGCTTCAGGGTCTGCCAACAGATCCTCTGTCAATCCAGAACGGTATCCTCGTGACGAACTGTTCTCGCTATCCACTGCTTATCGATCCACAAGGTCAGGCCATCACTTGGATCAGGAATCGTGAAGCTGAGAACCTCTATCCAACCGGTAACACCACTACGCTCACCAACCCATCACTCCGTGATCAGCTCGAGTTTGCCATGGATCAGGGCAAGAGCCTTGTGGTTGTGGGTGTGGAGGAGGAGATTGACCCCATTCTTGATCCTCTGCTTGAGAAGCGCATCATCACCAAAGGCAAGCGCAAGTATGTCAACATTGCAGACAAGGAGATGGAGATGTCACCAGACTTCCAAATCTTCTTCATCACCCGTTTGCCCAATCCTCACTTCTCCCCGGAGCTGCAGGCAAAGACAACAGTGGTGGACTTTACCGTGACCATGCAAGGGCTTGAGGACCAGTTGCTTGGTCTTGTGATCCAGAGGGAGCAAAAGGCCCTTGAGGACCAGCTTGCCAAGGTGTTGGAGGACGTGAACCAGAACACCAAGAGTCTGATTGAGTACAACCAGATCCTTCTTGAGCGCCTGTCTGCCAACACGGGCAACCTGCTGGATGATGAGCAGCTCGTTGGAGTGCTTGCCTCTACGAAGGCAAAGGCAGCTAATGTCAAGGCTAAGCTCATTGCCGCAGCAGAGGCACAGGACCAGATCTCAGAGCAGCGTGAGCAGTACCGCCCAGTCGCCACTCGCGGCTCTGTGTTGTACTTTTCCATCGTGGAAATGTCACTCGTCAATGACATGTACCAGACCTCGCTTGATCAATTTGTGCAGCTGTTCATGCAGTCCATGACCATTGCTGAGAAGGCGTCATTGCAGACTCAGCGTGTGCAGAACATCATCGACACACTGACCTATATTGCCTACCGTTACGTCAACAAGGGCCTGTACGAGAGTCACAAGCTACTCTTTGTGCTCATCATCACGCTCAAGATCCTCACCACTGCCAACACGCTTGAGGCGCACATGGTGTCCCTTTTCCTGCGCGGTGGTGCGGCATATGATGTCAACTCGCTGCCCCGCAAGAAGCCGGACTGGGTGCGTGAGAATGAGACTTGGGCCAATGTCATGGCACTTTCGGACGAGACTTCAGTGTTTAAGCTTCTCCCAGACAACATGCTGCGCCGTCCAGCTGAGTGGGCCGCATTCTATGATGCTGAGACGCCAGAGGCTATGGCCGTACCCGACTATGAGGGCGTGATGGGCTCTGTTGCCGGAGATGCTACCGGGCCATGGCTGCGTCTTCTGCTTCTTCGTGCGCTGCGTGTGGATCGCACACTTCTCGGTGTGCGCCAGTTTATCCGTGCTGTGCCACAGATGGGCAGCAAGTACACAGACCCCGTGACTGACACAATCCCTGACATCTACGAGACGATGGACTGTGGCACTCCTGTCATCTTCCTCCTCTCCACCGGTGCAGACCCAACAGACGCCATCGAAACGCTTTGCAAGAAGCGTAAGAGCACTGTTGCTACCGTCTCCATGGGACAGGGGCAAGAGATTGTCGCCAAGAAAGCGCTTCATGCAGCAATTGTCAATGGCACCTGGGTGCTTCTGCAAAACTGCGAACTTGGTCTCGGGCTCATGGGAGAGCTGGAGGAGTGGCTAGGATCGGTTAAGGATTCGATTCATCCCGATTTCCGCTTCTTCATCACGGCGCTTCCCCATCCCAAGTTCCCTCTCGGCCTCCTTCAGATGTCCACAAAGGTGACTAACGAGCCACCAGCTGGACTTTCTGCCAACTTGATGCGCTCCTACTCTACGACAGTGGATCAGGATCGCCTGGAGCGCATTGAGGGTGCTACCTGGCGCCAGCTCGTGTGGTCTCTGTGCTTCCTGCACGCTGTGGTGCAGGAGAGGCGAAAGTTTGGCGCACTCGGCTGGTGTGTGCCATACGAGTACAACAACGGCGATCTTACAGCCTGCCTGCTCTTCCTTGAGAAGCACATGTATGAGGGCAAGATCAGTTGGCCCACTGTGCAGTACATGGTCGCACAGGTGCAGTACGGTGGCAAGATCACGGATGACCTCGATCGCAGACTATTCAGCACCTATGCCAAGGCTTGGATCAGCGAGAGTGTCCTTCTTGATGGATTCAGCTTCGCCCCATCACCAGAGAATCGCATTGCCACCTGGCCTGAAGGTTTCCTCCCACAGGTTCCCGATTTCGAGGTGGTTGACAAGTATCTTGCATACGCAGGTGACTTTGCCGACGTTGATCCACCAGAGATCTTTGGTCTTCATCCCAATGCTGATCTGACCTTCCGCACTGAAGAAGCTACTGCTCTGTTGACGACCATGCTGGACACCCAACCAAGACAGACTGGTGGAGGCAAGGGCAAGAAGGGAGCTCAGTCTATGGAGGACATTGTGACCGGTCTATGCGAGGATTACATGCGCCGATTGCCTGATGAGTACGTGTCAGAGGTCTACATGGGCCTCATCCGCAAACGAATGTCTGAATCCAGCCCGATGGCTGTGTTCCTGGTGCAGGAGGTGCAGAGACTGCAGGCGGTGATCGTCAAGGTTGGTTGGACTTTGGAGAATGTGCAGCTAGCGATCAGTGGTGATGTTGTCATGACTGAGGAGTTGCAAGCAGCGATGAGAGACATCTCAATTGCTGCAATCCCAGTACAATGGCTGCAAACGCCGGCTGGTGATGAATTCTCATGGCTCAGCACCTCACTTGGACCCTGGTTCAGCGGTCTCTTGGAGCGTGATGCACAGCTGCGCTCGTGGATCAATGATGGTCCACCCAACAGCTTCTGGATGACCGGATTCTTCAATCCGCAAGCCTTCCTAACGGCTATGAAGCAGGTTGTTACCCGATCCAACACAAGCAAGGGATGGGCACTCGACAGTGTTGGCTATTTCGCTGAGATGAAGGAGTGGGAGGGAGCGCAGGCAGTACGCGAGGCAGCTGAAGAGGGTGTGTATGTGCATGGCCTCTTCATTGAGGGTGCTCGATGGAACAGCTCCATCCGCACAAAGGATGGCAAGAAGGGCTCACTTGACGAGCTTGAGGGCAAGAAGCGCATTGATTCACTTCCAGTCGTGCGTATCACAGTGGTGGAGGCAGGTGTGGCAGATGCGCGCATGCGTAATAAGAAGGTGTATGACTGCCCACTCTATCGCTATGCCAGGCGCACAGATCTGCACATTGTGTTCCGCTTCGGTCTCAACACTCTCATTGACGGCAAATCCAGGGAGCATTGGGTCCTACGAGGTGTGGCCGCACTCTGCTCTCTAGCGAGGTGAACCCAGAGCACACTACAACAGTCTACAATGCATATCTGTCTGTTTGTTTGTTTGCGTGAAGGAGGAGTGTTTACAACGAAAAACAAGGCCCAGAATGTTGCAAA
>CALZMX010024451.1:0-11270 GCA_945788115.1 Cafeteria burkhardae | reverse complement strand
CAATCGCATCACGATCCTCACTGCAGCAATTCAGTCCAGTGGCGTATCTTGTTTTCTGGTAAATAAGCACACAGCTAGTGAGAGAAACAAAAACTGGGTGGAAAACAGAAAGAAATTGATCCAGAAGCAAATCCATCATCACAGTCTAGAAAAAACACACATTCAAAGAAAACCAGTCTGCCAGTCTAGTGTGCGGTCACTTGCTAGAAGCTGTACCGACGCGTACTTGGCCGATTTGGCGACGAGAGGACCTGCGGTCGGCACCGGATTGCGCATCTGCTTGTCGCAGCTTGAGGGCCATTGCATCTGCCTGAAGCAGTTCTGAGGAGCGGCGATCTGCCTTACCGGACTTTCCTGAGGCAACGCGTCCCACTATACCAAGAGGCATTACATGCTGACCTCTGGCTTTGAGTGGAGAAACGCCTGCGAAGCCCGTGCCAAGACCGGCACTGCTCAGTGTTGGGAGTCGAGATGGCACCATATCACTGCTGGAGATGCCCCTGGTGGCATCGGTCGTTGCACCAGAGCGAGACGTGATGCCATCAAGAGGAGACTTGGCTTGGCTGGATTGTAGCTGCTTCTTGGGGGTTACAGCCCCTTTGTTGAGCCTGGCGCTGCGGCCCGGGGGTGAGAAGTAGCGGCGCACAGCGAAGATTGCACCTCCAATGACCACAACACTGACTGCAACCCCTACACCGATGCCGACAAGCATGGCTATGCTGGTTCCGGCTGGTGCACGAGCTGGAAGCTCTTCAACATCAACATATGGCGACGAGCAGAAAGTCCAGGATGCCGACGCTGATGCGTTCATATTCAGCCATCCGAGCACGGCTTGAGAGTGAACGCTGGTATCACCTACTGGTCCAAGGCGCAGGCTTAGCATGGGCATTGCGGATGTGCCATTTCCTGATACCACAGTTTCTGGTGCTGTTGAGGTAGCTGCCACAATGGGGATATCGACGACGGCTGTCTGTTCGCCTGCTGCAAAATCTACACGGATCAGGTCGTTGATGAAATCACGACCGGGCAGGACACTGATTGGGCCAGTATTTGTAAGAGCCAGAATGGCTGTGGCGGGGTTTGCTGGAGTGACACCGGCAGAGAGCTGACGCGTGAATGTGATGCGCATCGTGCCGTCTGATCTTGGCTGCACGCAGGAGGTGCTGCCATTTAGGCCGTTTGAGATGTCAACCATGGTGACGCTGGTGGTGGTATCCATTGTTGCCCAGGCCTGCTGGGATGCTGGTTGTGCCAGGACAACAATGCCTTCTGTGACCCGGCCAAGAGTTGCGCCGCCTTGAGCGTTTGAAAGCGTGACGCGGACTGCCGGAGGCGGGAATTCATACACGCTGTCTGCCACGGTTGGGAGTGCTGCTGACGCAGAGGACTCGCCGCGTCCAAAGCTCAGTGTCGATGAAGTTGATGTGATGTCCGAGTCGGTGGCTGGGCCGGCAACGGCACCGGCAGCCGCAGATGGGCCAGCAGCAGTGCGAGCAGCGTCAATGTGCTGCTGAGTGGCTGGAGAGATGGCAAAATCGACAGTGACTGGGGCCGAGCCAAATGTGCCGGATTCACGAAGCACACGGATGAGATCGGCGCCACCTGCCTCTGTTGATACTGTCCATGCAGAGGGCAGGCTAAAGGCACCACGTCCCAGGGACACGGCATCGCTCCTTGATTCAGGTGAGGCTGCTGCATCTACAGCCTGCTGCTGAATACGCGCAAGGTCGGCCGGTGTGGTGACAGAACCACCCTGCTCATCAAGGAATGCACGGTAGGCCTCATCCTCTTGGGCATTTGTTGGGGGTGGTGGCGGTGTTGCTGGCACCTCCGGAGGCGGAACGACCGTCATTGCCTCAATGGACACATTGAGAGCGTTCTGAAGAGACCCATTGACTGCAAGATTGGTAATGACTGCCTGCATCTCCTGGAGAGACTCAAAGGCGGCTTCGGTAGCGACGAGACCCTGTACCGGTGCCGCAGGTGTAGCAGCATCATCGTCATCGGGCGTCGTGCCGCTTCCATCGGCTGGGGCTTGCAGAAGGGCCTGGTCGGGCTCAATCTCAAAATCAACCTTTGTGGATCCGGGCACGATGTTGACAATACGAATGCGGTTCTGTGGGATATTGAGGACGAATGCGAGGCGGTCAACAAAGGCGTCTTGTTCGTCGAAAAATGCCTCGACTGAAACAGCCATTGTCAGGCTCACTTGCACTACAGGCAGAGTTCGGATGTCAATGGGCTGGTTGCCTCGCACTGTGAAATGCAGAGTGCGCTGCAGGCGGAAGTAGGCGTTTGTTCCAGTGGGGCTGGTTGGTGTTGGCATCTTGTCAACGTATGCGGCGTTTCCAGCTCCATCGTAGACGTCATCAGAGCCCCAGTTTATGTCATAGCGGCGTTGTCCTCCCACATATACAGCAAGCTTTTGCGGGTTGGCGTACCACAGCGACACGACGATGCCCTCAGTGGCCTCTCCATCAAGCAGGCGGAAGCGAAGAGATTGGGGGTTTGTGCCCTGGAAGTACACTGTGTAGTGGTAGGGAGTGGCAACGGGCGCCCAGAAAGTACTCAAACGGCGCAGACCGGTCCATCCGCTGGCCCAGGTGACGTCCATCTGGCTGTTGACGAGCTGCAAGGCTGACGATTCGTGATTGCCTTCGCGCCCAAGACCCTCTGTGATGTCATCCGGGTGGCTGACACCGCTGGGACCAGTGCCAAGGAACGCAACAGGTCCGAGGTTGCGCGTCTCGGTGTCGGGATCCATGGATTCGAGCACAAGCATGCGGTAGCGTGAGCCCGTGTGTGCGCAAACAGCGGGCGCAGCCTGAGCGGTGTTGGCCCAGTCTGTGCGCACTTCGCAATCACTGGGAGTCATGGCGACACCGCGACGCCTGGCCATGTGTGACTCTTCAACAACAGAGCCGTTTGCACGGAATCGCAAAGGGATAGGGAGGATGTCTCCCCATGCTGCAGGGGTTGTGTAGCCGCTGTTTCCAAGGATTGTGAAGCGTCTGTTAGTGGGCTTGGTGGTAAACGGAACGGTGCCGGTGCCCGGAATGGGCTGACCTGGAGTGGGTGCAGCGACAGACTCGTCCCTCCCGTAGAGGAATGAGCCATCGAGATCGTGATAGATGAGACTCTTGAGACCCTGGCAGTGCGACTGCACACAATCCTCGTGGTTGATCTGTTTGTCTGGCGGTGTGTGCACCAGCAGGCGAGAGGAGGAGTCCACATCATACCAGCGGATGTTCGAAAAGCTCATTGGATGAGTCACCTGTGCGGTGGCGCCATTGGTGGACACGGCGCGGTCGACACGCTTACAGGCGGTAGAGTGGTCATTGAACTGAGCGAACATGGTGTCCTCAACTGTGGACGCACCGCCAATGGCACCGTAGCCGCCAGATGACCATGGTGGTGACATCTCAAGCGGATGAGGCGCACCCGAGAAGAATGTGCTCTGCATGACTCCAACACGAGGTGTGCTGGCACTGACTCCAACAGAGTGCCTCCAGCGCTTGACTGGGCGCACATCAGCACCTGCTGAGCACGATCCTGTTGAGGGGGTGCCCACAAAGAGGTTACGGCGGTAGAGCGCGCGCTTGGCCTGGTAGCTGTGCGATTTGGCACCGGGGCGGAATGTGTTCATCAGGGATCCAACATTTGCGCCAAGAATACGGTTATCAATGGCATGAGAGCTGCCAGAGGCTGAGACCACAAGGATGCCGAATTCCCAAGCACGCGCAATGGTGAATCCGCGCACCTCAACGCACGTGCGGGGCGACTCAAGCCAAGACCACACACCGTAACCAGTGGCAGTGCCCTCGTTGTCACGCCAGAGAGGGTCTGCAGGCGTGGACGATGTTGCGCCTTCAGCAGCAGGGGCGGCCGCGCCGCATGCTGGGAGGCGTGCCTTGAATGCCGCTCTCTCGGAACCTGCCACAGCGTTGCCGTGCATCACAGTGGAGTCGGAGGCTGCCGAAATCATCTCGAAGCCTGCAGGCATGGTGATATCCTCGACCAGGTTGAGACCATTGTGCGTGCCCGGGAAAACAACCCAGGTGACCAGATTGTCCTTGACAACAGCTCCGGGGGAAGCTACAAGCACTCCAGATCCGACTGGGCGGTGAATGACCGACTGTGTCACGTATGCGCCGGTTGTCGAACCAATGTTGATGCCGCCATGGTACAACCAGTGCATGGCGATGTTACGAACCTCAACGGAAGATGTGTGCGGAGGCGCCTGACGAGTGCCAAGCTTGGAGATGAGGAGAGCCTCGCCAGAGATGCCCTGTGCAAACTGCGAGCCGTGGCCGCAGCGATGCATCTCCACAGAGTGCAGCATAGCGCCGCCCTCATAGTCCACACACTCATCCTTTGCCTCACGGGTAACGTGAATGCGGCATCCGTACTGGTCAAGCTCTGTGGCGCGCACAGTTTGCAGCGGGGATGCGCGGCGTCGTTCCGGCACACCAGAGGCGGCAAGGGCCTCATTGTCAGCAACAACATTATCAGAAACGCTCTTGATTTGGTCCTCTGTGAGGTCATACCCAATGACCTTGACTGAGCGAGTGAGGCATGACACGTATGGTGAAGTGTCCATGTCAGCGTGCCCTGGGAAGCTCTGAATCTCAGTGGTGTGGTCAAACTGCAGAGGCGTGGTCAGCTCAATGGTGGTCTTGAGGTTGTCGGCTGCTCTGTTGATTGCCTTGATCACGCGTGTCTCCGTCTCTGCAGGCTCAAAGGACGATGTAGCGACAACAATCGAGTCCCCAACAGCCCAGCCCTGGGCAGTACCGTGCACCACAATGGAGTTGGTGGCCGCAGAAGCCGACTCCATCAGTCTGGCCCTCTCCGCAACGGTGTTGCCAACAAGCCACAACTGGCCCATGCTGGTGATGGTTGCTGGAGGCATGATTGTCGTTCCGAGGCCATCAGCATCGCCAAAGCGGTCGCCAATCATGCGGATGGTGGCAAGTCCGTCGTATGGGCTGCCGCGGCTGCCAGCGCTGAGCCTGCCTTCATGACGCACGATGATGCGCATGGCAGTCAGAAGGAGTGGTGTCGTAGTGAGGGGAGCGGATCCGGCTGCAGCAGTACGCTCGGCAGTGGTTCCGAATCGCAATCGTCCGGCAATGATGAGGGTTTCGAGGATTGGGCTGTCCACATCCAGCACAACATTGAACTCCCACGGGATTGTCACGTTGTCGCCGTGGCGGGGCCTGGTGCCAACGGACCAGCCAAGAGTCTCCCAAGTAGTGTCATCTGACCAGCGGAGCCAGGTGGTGCCACGGGTCTTGCCTTGTCGTCCAGCCAAATCACACGCCGGTACGGTCACACAGCCGCCCTTGGGGCAGCGATGAGAGCGGAAGGTAGCTGAAGCGAAGTGCCTCTTGCCGGATGCGGGCTTGGAGTAGGTCATTGCATAGCTGATGGTGCGTGCAACGTCATCCCAAGCCCAGGTACCGAACTTGTCACCCTTCTTGAGCGTGGTGGACTCGCTTGCCTCCTCAATGCCGTTCATCTCAAAGCGGTTGGGAGCGCTCATGTAGTCGTGCTTGATGGTAATGAGCTCATTTGACAGCGAAGAGGATAGATCCAGCCCGTAGGTCTCAATGTCCACACGGTCTGACTGATCGGGAAGAGTCTGCCAGCCAAGTTCGATGTCGCGGCCCAGGTCTGCTGGAAGGGTTGCCACATAGCCGTTGGGGCGAGTCTTGCGCTTGTCATCCCATGCCACAACATCTGCATGCCTGACTGCTGTCTGGTTGTTTGCCTGTGACGGTGTATCCTCAATGGTGAAGATGATGCTCTTGTAGGCATTACTTGAGGGCAGGTGGTTGTTGATGGCCATACGGCGCCACTGGACGCGATCGCACACCGCAGCTGCCAGACCAGTGCCCACAAAGCCACTGACGGCTCCACACTTCTCCTTGAGGCCTTCTGCGGTGAGGAGCTGATTGACAGGGATGATGGTGTCCTTGCGACCGCTGCGGAGCACTTCAGTCGTCGAGGTTACAGCACGAGATGGTGCAGGGGCGGTGAGAGTGCCGTCAAGATCGACATAGACGCCCTCGTGCTTCCATCGCCAATGCACACGGTTCGGGCTGGAATCGAGCCATGCGATGCGCCTGAATCGAGATTCCCAGCCGCCGCCTCGAGGGGAGAAGGCGGCGCATTTAGAGCAGCCGTGCAGAGCAGCGGCAGATCCTGTAAAGCCAACGAAACTGACTTGGTCAAACAGCATGCCGTGATCAGCTGCAGCAATGACACCAAAGCGCCGGGAGCCGGTCAGACTGGAATGGACATTTCCGGCAATGACCGAACGAGAGATGCGGTTGTCACCCCATGCGCCGCCAAGGAAGCCACCCTGTGCCGGAACGAGCTCAAAACCAGCGTTGCCATTCTCCATGATGACGTTGCGGTCAAAGATAATGTGTGAGACCTGAGTGATGGCAATGCCGAACATGCCATTGCGCCAGCCAGTGAACTGCTTGAACACAGCCGTCTTGGGCTTGGAGCTGGCATCACAGGGAGAGCGGCGGGGCAAAAAGTGCTCCCAGAGCCACAGACCCATGCGGGAGTTGGAATGGGCCGTGTTCCGCTCAAAGGCACCAAGCGGAGAATGCTGCGGGCATACGCCATCACCCATTCCGTTTGCTGCCATGACTCCTGTCACCTCGGTCTCGCTCTTGAACCAGAAACCATGGCCATCGGAACCAGAAACGGCATTGTCACGGACGTACTGATCAGGGTTGGTGATCCATATGCCTGCTGGCTGCATGTCCGTGTTGAGCAGTGCAAAGGAGGAGCGCACCCGTGTGATGCAGTTGCGCTCGATGACGTTGTCAGTCTCAATGGCGTCCTCAATGAAGATTGCGTGGCCCATGATATCATGCAGCACATTGTCCGTGACCTTGAAGTTGTAAACTCCGTGGATGGTGACGCCACGGTTGAACGACCTCCAGATGGCGTTGCGGCGAACATAACTCTTGCGAACACGGCCAATGACGTGGAAATGCATGGCGTAGCGACCGAGGCGGAAGGCCTGACCCATGCGACGCATCTCAACATCCTCAATGCGGCCGACAACGGACTCGTCACCAGGCGAATGGAGCATGATGTGGGCTCCAAACTGCACCCAGCCGCCACTGTAAGCCTCGTCTCCTTGAACCACCACGTTGCGTGAGAGGAGCGAAACTTCGGCACGCATTGGGGCAGACTCGATTGGGGAGCCATCCTGAGAGCGCACACCGGCACGGGAGAAGCTGATTGTCTCACCCAGATGCTCGTGGCGCAGTGGCTGTGTGAGGAAGACGGTGCGCTTGTCGCTGGAAACGGAAAGGATGGTTGCAGTCTCGGCCTCGGACGGCTTGAAGCCGGTAGCTGCCACTGCAATGGTCTGGCCAGCCTTCCAATCAACAGCCTTTTCGAGATAGATGGAATTGGAACCAGCAGCGGCAGTGAGGCCGAGGCGGGTCCACTGCACCTGCGTGCGGGTGCCATGAAGGTCCAGCGTGCCGTAGCGCACAGCCAGAACTTTGGTGCCGTAGATAGGGATTCCCAGCTGCTTGGGATGGCCGTGAAGCGTAATTGTGGCCTTGTGGACGAACGGCTTGGCCTCCGTTCCAACTTGGAAGACACCACCGTTGACGATGATGAGATGAGCATCCAGGGACAGATCTGCGTCGTCTGCAAACTCAAGTGTGCCCTGTACAACAAGCGTAAAGAGGCGAGGTGGTGAGACGTCGAGAAGCACCTTGCGGCCGGGGGGGATGACCACACTGTCACCCTCAATAGGCGGAGCAAGACCGCCCCATGTAGTTCGGGCAGACCACGTGTCAATATACTGGAATGTGACAGCACCGGTGCTGGGCACGGCATTACCGAAGCCCACAATGTTCACCTCTACACTCTCAGCATCAGCAACCGAGCCAGAGGTGGCGGCACCGAGAAGCAGCGTCTCTTCCGCGGCTTCGTCTGCGGCTGCCGCCTTGGTCTCCTGCTTGGCAATGGCTCTGACCAGCTTCCTGCATTCAGAGCGGCTAAGGCCAACACAAACCGGGAGCTCTGTGCTGCCCTTGCCAAACACGGACTTTTTGGGATCTGCCGTGATACACACAATCTCGGTCTGAGTAGATGACTCGAGCTTGCACCGGAAGCGTCCGCCAATCCACACCGATGTGCCAAGGGCATTGGAAGCAGGAAAATTTGTTCCGGTAATTGTAACACGAGTGCCACCAGCAGTGGAACCGCGACGAGGCGAGATACCAGTGATGACAGGCACGGTCGCAGGAGCACTGCCCGAGGCGAGGAGACGCGAGGTGCCTCGTACTGCCTGTGGCAGGGTGGTGGTAGCGGTTGACATCCTGCCGTCTGCGTGCTCCATGACGTCTGCCAGGGCATGAAGGCGACGGATCATCGGATGTTGGCCATCTGACCCTGCGCCTGACACTGTGGATGATGATGCTGCTGCTGCTGCGTTTGCTGCTGCGTGATGGCTGCGTGTTCCGGCACCCCAGATTGATGCTGGTTGACCCGGTGTTATGAGGACTCCACTGCTTGCCAGAGGTGGAAGCTGGCCACCAGGGGCGCCCACAACGACTGCTGGTGAGGTCATATGAATGGTTGTGGACACCGTTGAGCTTGAAGACTGAGGGAGTGGAACGCCAAGCGGGGTCTGCGAAGCAACCATAGAGTCCGCTCGACTAGCTATACTGCTCCTCCAAGCAGTAGGATCAGCCGTGTCTGCAGTGGACGCAAGAGCTGATGATGATGTTGCAGATCCTGGAAACACGCCATACGAACCAGGCCCAACCCCAGCACTACCAGGGTGATGGAACACGGCAGCAGGAGACAGACCGGGATAGGCTGCACTGCGCATAGGAGAGGGAGGTAAGGCGTGGTGATGATGACCACCATTCACAGGGACCACCATGCCAGAGTCACTGTGAAGTGAATCGAGACTCGGTGAGCCGGATATGCCATGAGACATGTGTGCACCTGAAGCCGCTGCGGAGGCATCTCCTGGGTGCATCATTGCACGCGTATCAAGCGGTCTCAGGTGCAAGGAACCGCTTCCAATCGATTGGCTAAACGCTGCTCCGTCAGGCCCGGCTGAGAGACGAAAGGCTCCAGAATTCCCACCCATAAGAAGCTCGTTGTGGCGGGCTTGTTGTTCTGCCAGCCGAATGGCGGCCTGGTTCTGTTTATTGACGTTTGCAATGGTTGTGGAATCCGCCTCGGCATTTAGTCGCTCTTCTGCGTCTTCCGCACGCTTAGCGTTGAGTGCTGCTAATCTGTACAAGACCGCTGCGTCAACCAGCACTCCCCAGCTGCTCAAATCGACAACCTGGCCTGTTAGGAGCGATTCCGGCACCTCTGTGACTGCAAACACGTATTTGCTGCCCTTTCCAGCCGCGGCCAGGATCTCTTCTGCTCTGCGCATGCTCTCTCGTGCAGCAGCCCCAGAGCCTGCAGCCTGTTGGATGCGTTTGCCGCGTGTGCGAAGTGCCCAGCTTCTTGCTGCAGTTGCAGGAGGTCTTCTGACAGGCGGCGCGCGCAATCCCGACCTCGATGCTTCCATTGCCATTGCCTCGTAGTCTCGAGCCATTGGCAGTTGCGGAGGGCCGCCAGCAGACCCGGTACGGCGGTGATTGGGATTGGGAGGGTCATCCCGCTTGCTCTCCATCATTGGCAGCCGAGGCAGTGATCCTGGGCGTGCCATACCGGCACCTGCTATGGATCCAGAAGTCATTGACATCATTGATGCTCCACCTGTGCTTGCCCAGGCCTCAGAAGGGCCGCGTGTGCCGCCAAAGCTGCTTTGACCTCCAGCCACACCAAAACCCGACCTTCCAGCACCATCCAAGGGCAAAAGCGCCGATGCTGAAGCCGATCTGGCAGGATATCGTTGTGCACCATCCGATATAGTGGACATGGATCCGATAGTGTCCGAGAAGCCGGTTCCATCGCCGCTGATGGACATTGCCGTTGCCGCCTGCTCGCACTCTGGCAGCAGTAAATGCCCAGAAGCACAATCCACAACGCGATTCAACACAATGGAGACCCCAAAAAACAAATCTTGCTGCACGGAAGAATGAGATGTGAGCAGCAAGCAGAGGGCGGACTAGCTAGCACGCCGGGCTGAGCAAACTTGCACTCAGACCGCTACCCCTACCTGCAGCAATTACAGAACAAGGAATTGGGGCTCGTGATGGGTGATATCGAGCAGGCTCCGCCTGTTGTGAATATCTGGGAAATTCTTGGTTCTGTGGAATCATTTCTTGCTTCGTTTGGGTGGATAATTCTGGGTGTTGTAGTTCTAATTGCGCTGACCTGGCCACGTGTGGCAGCTTCTGCCAAAGACTACGCAGACCGTAAAGCAACAGAAGAAGGACGAGACCCTGCCAAGACTGCTCACATTCGAGAACAGCGCGAGGCAGCGATGCAGGCCCGGCTTGATGCCGTGAAAGCCGAATCGCGAGCAGGAGACGAGCAGCGCAGGCTGCGGGCAATGCAGGTTGCCAAGAAAAAAGCAGCAGCGACAAGTGGGGAGTCTGACCAGGCTGGTAGGCGGTTAGAGCCTCGTCCGTTGCCTGAACCTGAGAGCAACCCGCTCGATCCCGGATTTGGTGCGGGACGATTTGGTGGAGGTTCCGGCTTCCGCCCCCGTTCATCAGGCCCCCGCTTCAGGCGGGGAGGAGGCTGAGGCTAAGTCCGGCTCGATAGAGGAATCGTTGGGCATGCTCTGCGTAACACACGAGCTGTTGTTGTTGCTGTTCTTCGTTCTGGTCGTCTCTGTAGCAAGTGGCAGCACAGATATACTTTGTAGAACACAAGCCTTGTGCTAAAACACAGAGAGACAGAATGAAAGAGGCATTGCCCGTCGAGCCGGACCTTTTCCCCCCCCAAACGCATACGAGACAGAGGAGATATATGATTCCAATCGTGTGACGAGCAAGCACAGCTGCACCACCATTCTTTTGGGTGTGGCTTTACTCGAAACAGATCAACCACAACACACCATATATGGTGTGCTTGCTTGGGATCTGGAGGCTTGCTTCGATGATTGAAACAGTTCCTTATCATGTGCGTGTGTGAGTGACTAATTGCGAACAAGTTGGTGCGTGTCAAGTTAGCCCTCTCTCCTGTTGCCAAGGCAAGATGTTGCTTTCTTGAATGACCTGAGATTCTCATTGATCAACGGTGTTGAATGACAAGAGCTCTGCTGCTATATATATCAACTTTCTTGAATGAGAAATAACCCCAAC
>CALZMX010024417.1:0-11869 GCA_945788115.1 Cafeteria burkhardae | reverse complement strand
AACCAGCACCGGCACCAGTCTTAGAGAGCATTCACTTTGCCCAAAACACACACATACAATGCTGTCCGCTCTCATTGTCTGTGCAATATTGGCAGGGTGCGCCTCAGCTGCGCCGAATTGGCCCACAAAGAAACGAGCTGCTGTGACCCTGGAGCACCGAGCGTTTCATGGCGCATTCAGCTCCGACAACGCGCGAGATATATATGTTACAGCGTTTGGGGCCGATCCCACCGGAGTGAACGACAGCACTGCAGCAATACAGGCAGCAGTTGATGCTGCCGCCAACATATCGGCACCTGTGCCCGACGTGTACGGTGGCAAGCTTACGGTTCACCTTGAGGGAGGAACGTACATGATATCCAAGCCGATTCAGATCGGGGAGGCCCATGGGGTGGCTATTTCGGGAGGATCGCTGTTTGCCGCAGATTCATTTCCTCCTGATGGATACCTCCTCAACGGGGAGAAGCCGTCGCAGCTGAGCCTGAGCACATTGACCCTGGATGCTCGGCATATTGGCGGGTGTCTGCGCTTGGACATGGGGCTGCAGATCGTTGTCACCGATGTGTTGTTTTACGGATTTCGCACACACGGCGTTCTTGCCGATGACCAAGCAGGGATGGGCCACGAGCTGCTTCTAGATTCTTGCTTCTTTGCAGAGTACAACTGGAACGAGCCCGGCTTCAACGATAAGTCGAAGAAGTATGGCACCGGAGTTGAAATGCGATACCCAGACAGCCACATCCTGAACAGCATCTTTCGGTGCTCTCTCTATGGTGTAGTCAATAAGGCTGGATCGAACCAGTTCTCACAGCTGCACATCTACACCACGTGTGATCACTCTGCTACTGCAGCCAACATGACAACCGGTTTCTTGGAGCTGGGCTTCCAATCTCGTTTCTTGGATGGGTATATTGACAACTGCAACCTTGTAATTGGTCATTCAAGCTTCCTGACAGAGGTTTCCAACACGCTGTTCTTCGGGCAGGCTGGCATTGTTGTTAGTCCCAGTTCGCCGAATCAACCAGTCACTGGTCTTCGAATCACGGGTAACACGTTTTCTTGCACACCGCAAGGATGTGGATTCATTGCGGTTGATCAGTCGAATGGAACCATTAGCTTCAACCAGATGCAGGGAGTGGTTGTGAAGGACAATGCGTTTGCCAATGCCAGCTACACTAAGCAATCCATTGTGCATGCCTCAAAGACTGTCAATATTTCATCATCTGCGCTCCAAGCAGGCGGGGTAGTCATCTCAGTCCCCGCATCTGAGCAGCAGCTCTTCTTCCAACCCACAGGCGTTTCAATCGCTGCCACAAATGCCAGGATCATCGCTAATGTGCGTGTGCTTGAGCCAGCAGGACAAAGCTTTGTGGCGACCGTATCTCCACCAGTGGTTGGCGGTGCCGATGGGGAAGTTCCCGTCCTGCTCACTCGTGTTGCTGGAGACGCAATCAAAACGACGGTGATGGTAGATGTGACTGTTGATCTCAGTGACACGACTACACAGTGATGAAATCACCAAATCCGTATCCATGAGCAATTCTTGAACATTTTCATCAGCATCGATTGCGACAATCGTGTTTCTCGTTAATCATAAACTTGCGGTAAAGCAACGAATCTAACACACACTCAGCCGTCTTCAGGTACCACTATAAAAATTTCAATCGTGTTCAATCGGTGCATTCGATTATGCACGGGTCCAATCGGCCTCATCGCGAGCCTTGTTCGACTCATGTCGCGTGGCCAGAGCCCCTCTTGCCTGTTCCTGCACACCTGCCATTGCCACTGCTAGCCAGAGTCGCTGTGCGAGGCCAGTGACCACAGAGACGAGTGCAAAAAGTCCAACTGCATATGTGAGTCTGTGAACAAAGCGCTGTACGAGAAGGCCACATCCGATTGCAAGCAGCGTGAGAGCCGCGGACGACCACGGCATGGGCGTGGGTAACGTTGATCTGGATGAGAGCAAATGAATAGCCATTGGTGCCACATAGATTGCATCGCGATGAAATGGATGTCGCAGCTCGCGGATTGACTCAAAGGAAAAGGCGACAGACATGATTTTGACGGCAAGCACAGATCCGTAGACGAGAAGCAGCGTTTGCTGTGATCGAATCAGGTTGAGAGACTCAACATTGATGGGTGCCGCAGGCGTAGTGGAGGCGGAGAGCCTGGCCAAGACGGTGCCCCTCTGCCTTGCCGAGGCACGATCTGCAGCAGAGCCGGCGGAGACAGCACGTCGTCTGGTCCCCATGAGGCTCTGTGGGGATGCCGTGTCATCATCACGCGAATCTGTTGCATCATGAGCAGAAATCACCCGCTTTCGTGACCGCACTGTCGCAATGCCATCTCTTGTCGGCGAGGGCAGCGCGGAGGTTGGACCAGGAGACACAAGCTCGTGCAGCCGAGATGACGATAGCGATGGTGAGAGTGGGCGGGATCTTGTCGATGCGTGCGCAGTGTCATGCCCGCCTAGAAAAACAGGTAGAGATGCTTTAGCAGGCGGATGGGGCTGCATACTGGCGCCTTGCAAGGAGTGAGTTGATCCATTTTGATGGATTCCTCCGCCGTGAAGAAGCAGATCTCTGGTCTCATGAATGCCTGAAGCCCCATCAAGGCCATACTCACAACTTTCTCCATCAGACTCGTCATCTCCGCTACCCATGCCACGAGAATGTCTTCGTACAGTTCCACGGGGAGAGCCTGAAGCTTGAACACGGCCGCCAGTCAAGCTTGTCCATGACTGTACCAGCCAAGACCATGCTCCTGTCTGGCCGACACGGTGTGTCAGTACTGTTCCGGACTTGCTCGAGTCTGCGCGCCCGTTGGAGTGATGCGGGGATCGCATTGAGGAAGCTAAGAAATGGTCTGTTGAGGGGTTTGTTGCTGCCAGATCGGACTGCGATGCTGACATGCTGCCGCCAGTAATGATGACGTGTAGTAGCACAACAGCCTCAACAGCCGTTAGAGCGACCCATGGCTGACTCAGACACCATATGAGGAGCACTGTCCATCCAGCAAGCGACATCACAGCCGGTGCTGTGAGTAAAGCCAGCAGAAGTGACGAAAACTGGCGCGGTTGACAGGCAGCTCGCAAACACGCGATAGAGCATGACATGCTGCCGATCAGGGTCATGTACCTCCAAGCTCCAGCCGTTACAGCATCTGTTGATGCATCGTTGGATCGTGATCTGAAACAGCAGCAATGCCAGCTTGTCGGGCAACAGCACTGTCGGCACCCTCTGTGATGTTTAGGTGAGCCTGGAGCCGGCACGTCCGCTGCTGCTTGTGCTGCAATTGCCAAGACAGCAGCTGAGCTGTGCGGGGAGTGTAGCTCCATAGGGCTGTTAGCCACGTGCTGAGCAGCCGAATCGTCAATGAATGCAGCTGTTGCGCCAGCTGCAGCAACTAGGCGTCGCGATCTCTGCCTTGTCATTGATGCTGAAATCGCGCACCCAGGTGCAGGAGGTGGTGGAAACGTTGCCGTGATGCCCTGTTCAAGCACAGGCGAGGCAGCGCCATCCATTGCAGGCAGCCCAAGAACAGGCGTTGTTGCTGCTTCACCATTGTTGCCTGTTCCAGCAATGCCGGAGGTCATGGTTTGTGTGTGGTGTGGTGCCATGATTGCAGGGGGTCTAGCAGAAGCTGGGGAGGAAGATCCATTGGAGATTGTGCGTGCTGTTGCAAGTGGAGTCCCAGCTAGGCTGGCTGAGGCCGATGCGCGCGCCATACTGCTTGATCTGGCCAGCGGAGAGGACATGCCTCCTCCTCCTCCTCCTCCTCCTCTGCTGAGCTGACGGCGGAATCCTTCACGTCGCTTCTGGTGTTTAGCAGAACGATCGCTTGCTTTGGATGCCTTTTCTTGCTGTACTTCTGTCCAAGCAGGATCCAATACCTTGGCAACCGCCCCGAGAGATGCGAGAGACGCGGATGATGCAACTGAAGCGAGTGAGCGCAGGGCAGCACTCGCATGCCGAGCAAGAGCAGAGGGTGTCTCAGGCAGCGGTGAGAGGGCATCAATTGCAGGCTCAGACGAAGCAACCAGTGCAGGTTTGGACGACGCATCCTGCAATCCTACTGGATCTCCGCGCGGGATACGCAGACGTGGTGGCGGAGCGCGAGAATGCACTTGACTGTGATCAACAGCTGCAGCTGTAACTGCCAGAGCGATTGCACCAGGTCCCTTTGTGCCGCTTGTGTATCCTTGTGTCACAGCACCGCGAGTTTGGAGTTTTTTATGACGCTGTGCAGCCTCTTCAGCCAACCTCTGCGTCTCAACTGCCTCAAGCGTCGGCACTAATCCCTCCCATGGTGCATTTCGTGGCGATGGGTCAGCGGGAGAGGAGCGGGTCTTTTGATGTCGTGGCTGTCGTGGGACAGGTTCCGAGCTACGGCGATTGTGGCCTGGCGAACTTGCAAATGCAGAATGGCGAGGTGGGCTGCCATCATGGTTCTCTTGAGAATGCTGATGCTGCTGGTCCAGACCAACTCCTGACACGAAAGGCCTTGCGGTATCTCCAACTGCATGAGAGTCCCAATCGCCATCGCCACCTGCACCTGGCGAGGTTGTCCGTCGTCCCAAATCCTCCATTCTCCATTCACGAAGTTTAGCCTGTTGGGAGGCAGTCTGGTTGCCACTGCCGCTGTGTCCAGCAAGATCAACGAGCACGGCTTGGTGAGATTGGCCGCTTGTAGCATCTGCAGCAATGTGATCGTCTGAATGTGACGAGCTGGAGCTGGTGCTGTGGCTTGCATCTGAATGGGCATCGGCATCATCTCCAGTGTGCCAGTCACCGCCCTCGTGATGATGATGATGATGGTGGAGGCTTGCTGGCAAACCAGTCGCAGGCACGTTCCTGCCCGTTACAACAGCAGGATCAACCGTCCCAGTGATGAAAGGGTTCATTCTGGCTACAGCTGATGATTGCTCTATGGCGTGGCTTGTGACTGCATGCTTGCCGATGTCATGGTGGCCAGTAATAGCACCCAAGGGATCAGCAGAGAGTGACACACCATCATGCAGCGGGAATCCGACGCTTGCACTGGCTAGAGGGGCATGGTACACGTCTGATTCGTAGCGGGAAGACTGCGTTGGTGATCCTGGCAGAGACACGAGATTTGGCAGCCCAAAACCAATCGCGTCACCGACAGTCCCCGCGTCTGCTACAACGTCTGCAATGAGTGTGTCACCACGTCTCCGCCACGATGCTGCTCTGCCGATCATTTCTGGCTGGTCTGGCACAGCAGAATCTTGGTGCGCTGGTGCATACAATCTGAGCACATCGAGCTCTGCATTGGTGGCACCACGAGGCTGTTGTTGCCCTGTTGTTGCCGCACGAGAAGCGGTATCCACAGCGAGTGAGGTGGAATCGGCAGTCCTTTCAGTCTCCCCAACATCAGCAAGAACATCCGCAAAGAGCTCCTCGAATTGTGGTTCACCGTCTGGCTCTGATTCTGTTGCCCATGGCAGCCCCGTGGCTGTGGGTGATCCTGAAATTGGACCTCGATGGGCAGATTGCGCCTGCTGGTGCCTCTCTGCCGAGCCACTCCCGTAAACAGAGCCGCTGTAGTGACTGGCCAGGAAGGAGCTGTCTCTGCTGTCAGACTGACGATGACCACGGATGCGAGGATGCAAGCCAGACGCAACGCCCACAGCATGCTGCTCAAGACCAGTATCTTGTTTTGCCGACGAGGAGGCGTGTGAGCGGTGGTACTGATGGCGGGGTGATGCCGCAGTCGCAATGATGCCGGCTGCTGCAAATATGAGACTAGGAGGTGGTGGAGGAGGAGGAGGCACCACAGCGGATGGTCGCCGATCTGGTGATGATGTCATGGCTAAACACGCCTCGGTCTTAGCGGCAGCTGCAGCGGCAGCTTGGCACGCCACTGTGAACCCCCACTGTCTGCCTGCGTCACTATACCACCTCACAAACACCGCAGCAGCTGAGGAAGCATGCAGGTGCTTGGCAGAAGCTGCCTCAGCATGAGTGCACTGAGCAGCAGACCGCTCAATAGCCCGGGACCATTCTCGAAGCCAGTCAGCCTGTCTGTATGCGGTGGCTGGATGAATCCCCGGCAAGCCGCGGTGTGCTTGTTCGCTGCGAAGGGGTGAGCGAAGCTCATCTGCCAAACGAACGGAGACATCAGCAGTCTCCTCCAGTGCGAGAGGCACACCACGTGCTAGGAGCCACAGACTCACGGTTGCTGGTGGCAGCATCCAGCCTCTGTCGCCCAGCACCTCATCCATCGTACGAGCTGCTCCATGCACACCTGGAGAGCGACCAGACCTGTGTCTTGCTGCTCTAGCAATGGTGGGCACTGATGATACACCCCCACGCCTAAGCTTTGCATCATCTGCTGAGCCAGACAGCCTGTCAGAGTGCACAGAGACAGCAGGAAGTGCGCTGGCAATCAGCTCCGCCTCCACAGCTGCTCCAAGTGGCACTGCAGCTGCATCACTACCCCTAAGAGTCTCACCAGCATCAAGCCGGTCTAACTGGGCAAGAAGAGTCGCCTCGTCCCATTCACTGAGCTTGCGCTTGGGTCTGGATCTCGATGGAGTGCCAACTGATGGTTTGACGTGCTGAGCTTGCCCAATCTGCTGCGGTCCAGACGCTGATGGGGATGGTTTCTGTCCAAATCCGACACTTCCTTCGCCACTCTCCGGCTGGTGCTGGTGCTGCTTGTCTTGGCGGTGTGAGCCAGCAAGAGTGTGTCGAGATCGCAACCTAGGCATACCGGGAGTGGCGTCATTGCCAGTTCGCGAATGCTGGGGTGCTTGAGCCCCCCGGAACGAGGCAGACTCTGCATTTGGCTTGTGCAGCATCGCGGCTGGCAAAGCCTTGGCTGCAGCCGCAGCGGCAAGAGCATGGATGAGGCTAGCCGGGGGCTGCGGTGCAAGGTAGAATGGGAGGGTCGACAGGATCTGACCCGGTCTGCCAGACTGCACCTGCTTGCTTGCATGAATGCTTCCTTGAGCATCAGCATCGCGATTGGTCGATCCAACACCGAGGCAATTGTTGCAGCAGCATCGAACAGCTGGACCGCAGAGGCGACTGCACAGCGGGAGAGCCCGGTGGCGAGCAGAGGTGCTAACACCGTCCACATCAAGCTGTGCACACGCTTTGCAAGACTTGATCAGTGCCCGGGATACGACGATTGTGAACCGAACAAGCTCTACCAGCACAGCCATAACAACACAGAAGAAGCAAACCATTGTATATGCCACCACATGCAGTGAAAAGAGCTCAAATACAGAAGGAGGGAGCCACTCACTGGGCATTGCAAGCAGCCATTGCTCCCGTTCTGACGAGGAGGAGGGGGCAGCACCGGTTGAGTCCATAGACTTGAGCATCTTAGATGTCGGCGAAGACGATGATGTAGCCAGCGAGCGTGCGCTAGCCACAAAGCCATTGACGTCCTCCCAGCTTGCTCTTCCAGGAATCGCAAGCCACGGCTCTGGGGGCACAAGCGCCCCTCCAAAAACGGATACAACCGCCGAAAGCACGAAACAGAGCAGGAGAACCCACCGGGCCGCTCTTGTTGCTGTGTGATGAAGACTTGGGAAGTGCGCCTTGTCTGGGTGGGATGGGATATCAAATGTTGTGGGCATACGTCTCACAATGGACGATGCAGCGCGAAGGGCAATACTGGAGAGCACCTTGGGGCTAGGTGCAGCAGAAGATGAGCTATGGTGGGCTTGTGAAGATGCAATGGCACTACGATCAAGCATGTTTGCAGCTATTGTGGTTGCTGTTGCCCCTCCAGGAAGTACAATAAAAGGAATATCATCAAACTCACCTCCTAATGAGGCTGTCTGAGTCGGAGTTCGTGACGGATCGCCTTGGGCGGCATGCGCTGCAGCAGCTGTCGGGGAAGGTGGTTCCAACACTAGATCTACTGTTGTGGCACGCTCGTTTGGATACGGCGACGAGTCCGAGGCAGTGCTGCCGGCAGAGCTCACAAAGCGACCCGAATCGACTCCACGGCTCGTTCTGTCGCTTGCTGGACGGCCCCTATTGACAATACCGCTGTCTGCCCCACTGATAGGCGTTACAGCATTGCCGTCTGTGCTGCTGGTGTGGGAGGTGAACACTCTGCGACCATTACCACTGGAGGAGGCATCACCTTGGGAACGATACCTGCTCGCACCCGAATTAGAACTGGCATCTACTGCGTGCCCATCAGTTGTCACGCCTGATGAACGAGAAAGGAAGGGCGAGGGTGCCCCACTGCTCACATGGAGAGCAGCACGGACATGCTCGAGCCCATTACTACTTCCAGAAGCAAATCCTGATTGATGCACGCTACCAGAGGCTAATTTGTCAACTTCCCGCTCACAAGCTCGCGCATGTGCAATCTGTGCTCGCTTGGCCGCTCCCTGAAGCTTGGAAACAGCCCTGCGATGCCTACGCAGCCATACCTTGAGCGCTAGACTGTGGGCCTGGCGTCGTACCACCCATTCTCTATTCTGTGCCGCAAGCAGGAGAGCAATGATCGTCACAAACGCAGTCACAAGCCAATTGGATCTGAGGCGTAACCAGCGGAGAGGGAAGGAGAGGAGGTCAGGAACGAGTGCCACTGTGTAGGTGCAGGATGGATCGGACACGACTGTCAGCACTGCTGGGAGCCGTACCGAGTGCAGGTGCGTGCGTGCCGTATCAAGGACAATGCCAGGTGCAAGGTCTGATCGAGGTCTCACGCGCTGGCGAAATGTTCTTGTCGGGCTGGCGAGCTGCGAGTCGTTGAACAAGGATCCATATACACCATTGCCATTGCGTGTTGCTTTCTCCTCCGCTTCGGCAGCTGCTGCATCTTCATCTGCATTTGCTGCTGCTGCCTCTCCCCACCACCTGATAACGCCGTGCGTGTGTGTTGCGAGTCGATGCAGTGTCACACGAGGCGGAGGCAGTCCGGAATTGGCTAGTGAGGCAGGGACAGTGCCTGGCTTGGCACCGGAACGCCAAACAGCTTCAGCAACCGCGGGAGGCATTGTGCCATCATCCAGCAACGCTGAACCTGCAGCCCAAGGCAAAATTCTGGCTTCACAACCGACACAATCATCGCGAGTGCGCAGACCCCCTTCCATGCTAGTATCATGTTCGGCACTTGCATAGCGGACCACTGGAAACAGTATTGGGGCGCCAGTGGCGGTGTCACCGCTTGAGGGATCACCTACTGCTGGGCAAGACGCAATAAGAGTCACGCCAAACTCCATTGCTGGCGTCAAGCCGTCAGGGAGGGGAATCTTGGACACGATATTGCGTCCCGCCGGCAGCAACCAACTCCTAGGCCGAACAGCAGCATCAACAGTGGAAAGTACGACGGCCAGACTGCGGAGGAAGCTCCAGTCAGCAGAGCCAGCCGCATCAGTCTCAAGAGTGACCACGCTTGCTGGTGCTGATGGCACCTCATGCTGCGATGCCACAGCCTCAAGAGCAGCGGTCACCTCCTGCTCAAATAAAAAGTCTGCCATTAAATCAATCTGTGGGCCATCAGATCCTGTGAGGCCGAGACGGGAGGCGATCTCCGCTGTGGAGCGGATCATGCCCCAGGGCAGGCCCATCCAAGCTTTGCCGACAAGGAGGGCCATACGATGATGCACCTCCACTGTCCAACCATCCATATCGTGCGCGGCCTCCCCTGCAGCAAGCGCCACTCTTGACGCGTGCGATCGACGGGGCATTGCCCCAGGAGCTGGCACTGTCGATTCACTCGCTGGCTCTGCAGTTGCGCCATTCTGCACAGGATCATCATCAAGGTTAGCGGCTGGATCTCCCTCTTCAACGATTGCCCATGGGTTCCGAGCAGTTGAGTCCCGAGAAGATGAAGATGTATCGGATGGTGCTCCATCGTCGCTAGAGGCTTGCCAAACGCGCTCCAAAAGCGCCTCGTCTGCCTCTGACAATGCCTCAATACACACAGCAGCCACAGCAACAGTTGCCCCTGCATCCGGATGTGGCAGTGGACTCACTGATGGTGACGTTGATGGCGACCCAGTGGCTGAAGGGGATGGGGATGGTGTACTATCAACTTGACCAGTCTGGTTGTAATGTCTGTGGGGCCCTGGTGCAGGTCTCAATTGCCCAGTGTCAGCGGCTTGTTGCCCGTCATCATCAGCCTCCTGTGACATAGCAGCCAAGCCAGATGGTGATGGCGAGCTGGATGGTGAAGGCGATACAGACGGAGAGGCCGATGGAGACGGGATGGGCTTCTCACACAGTCCAAGTGCATGTGCGTGCTCAGACACGTCAGGCCATGGTACTTGCAGCAGCCAAAGGGAGCCTGCATCTGCAGCAGCTGGGCCCTCCTCCTCAAAGTGACGGAATTCGTGTGGTTGTGCGATGGGACTCAGCATGGCAGACACAGCCTGGGCACGCTCTGCTTGGCGCCACAAAGCGGCTGGCAGACGACCAAACTCCGAAGAACCATATTTAGCATTCGTGGATTCAATTCCCATCCAGGAGTCACCCGGTTGAATCGAGCCAGTTTCATCATTGATATCGCTTTCTCCATCGCCTCCTCCATCGTGCTGAGAGCCAGTTGCCCCATTAGTGTTGCCAGTGCTGCTCCCGGCACTATTCCCGCCCCCAGTACCAGTTTGCTGCTGCTGCTGCTGCTGTTGCTGCTGCTGTTGTTGGCTGCCAGAGCTCGCCATGTCTTGCTTTGATGAAGCAGCAGCAGAGCGGTGTGACAAGTGCGAATGTGACGCTGCCTGGTCCAGCGATTGTGCATGCCGCTGTGAACTACTAGAGATCGATCCTCCGCTTCGCAAAGCAGCGAGATCGAGCCAGTAGTCCGCCGTTGATCGATGCTTTTGCAACTTGTGTCGGTGCACGTGGGATCGGACCATGCTATTTGGAAGCTGCAGCCAAGCGCTGCGTTTGACACCCTGCCAGGAAGTGTATGGTGCATCCGCTTCTGCATGTTGCTGGGTTTCACCCAGATATGCAATTCGCCCACTGACACGCAGGGATCTCGGGCCACGAGGCAGATCAGTGATGAGCTGAGCGACGCTTGGCGATGATACATACGAGGAGGCAAGTCGCTTGAGATAACCTCGAACAGTACACGAGCCGACGGATGCGTCGACATGGTGTGACGCAGAGGCCGCAGCAGCCAAGGCCAGCTCAGCAGCACTCACTGGACGGGCAAAACACTTCATACGCGTTTGATCAGGCAGAGTTACGCTGTGATCTGTCCCCATTGCTCGCCATGACGTTCGATAGCCCGTGACTCGAGGCAGAGGAGCCCACTGACCAGATCTGCCGACCACGTCTACAGAGGGGGGAAGCTTGTCGCCTTGACCGGTTTCAGAGCCCTGGCTTGGAGACAGTGGGTGCTTGGCAGCTCCTTGACCTGTGTCAGCGCTTGAAACGGCTCCTGGGCTATCAACAGCAGCAGCAGGAGCAGGAGCCGTCGCAGCAGTGCTACGGCTCAGTGCACCAATCGCAGCAGTGCTACGGCTTAGAGGATCAGCCGTGTTGCCCGTTGAGGCTTTCGTGTTGTCCTGAATCCCCGCTGCAACCTGTGCGGAGTCCCTCACCCCAATAAGCGAGAGTGTTGGTCTATCAACAGGAGGTGAGAGCATCTCGTGCAGCACTGTGACCCGTCCATCCGCGCTGCCGATCCAACCCTGACCTGCGCGCCCGAAGACTGCGCGTGTGCTCTGTGAGGATCGGGTGGATGCGCGGGACGAGGAGGAAGTGGATGCAAAACCTGTGCTTCGGCTTGGAATAGTCTGCACGGGGCCGTCTGCATCGAGCGATGCGCCATCTCTCAGGGCATCAACGACCTTCACAAGGGCTGTCATTGGCTGGCCACACCAAGCCACATCATCGTGAGTGGCCCGCAGCCACGCGCCACTCATACC